>JAIEZT010000019.1:6750938-6975938 GCA_019594935.1 Periophthalmus modestus | reverse complement strand
GGTCAAAGATATATTCATATAAAAATGTGCAGACGAATAAAAGCACATGGTCAGCACAGTTATCACAGTATCATTCTCTCTCACTTCCTGGACGAGGGACTCCCTAAATGTGCGGCATTACGGCACGCAGCGCATGTGCCAAAGCCCTAAAAATAACCAAATTAAAGAGAGGATATTATGTGAAACTGACTTTTTTTTAGCTTTCTCCCATGTAATAACATTGTTCCCTAATCAAAACATGACTGAAGAGGTTTTACATCCATGCATGTTTAAGTAATCTAGTGATCACTCCTGGGACCAATTCAAATCCTCCTTTTGGTTAACAGTATGATTCTGTGTAATGCTCTGCCCCCAAATGAGAGTTCTCCATAAATGTACAAAAACATAATACAAAACTGAACACTAAAATTACAGTCAGTTAGCTAGCATTAGCCAAGACTTTTTCAGTTAGTCACGCTCACCTCTGTTTAAAATCAAACTCCTAAACAGGATCATGAACGTTCGGATTTATCACAGGGTCCTGAAAATGTACTGTTTAAATCCATTTTCAGACTAGCTTAAACTTCTTTGACAGTGTGTGCATTGTGTCTCCATGGTAACTGTGCATTGTGTCTCCATGGTAACTGCCAAACATTTCAACATAGACACACATGTAAAACACCCTCAGTGTGATGTCACTGCAAAGTAGCAATTGTGAGCTCTACTCTCCAGGCAAAGTGACAGATGCAGCAGTCGAAAGACAGGAGCAAAGGTCAAGTGCAGAGGACAGGGACAGTTGCAGAGGACAAGAGCAGAAGACAAGGCAGAGGACAGGAGCCGGGACAGGTGCAGAGGACAGGGGCAGAGGACAAGTGCAGAGAGCAGGAGCAGAGGACAGGAGCTGGGAAAAGGGCAGATGACAAGTGCAGAGGACAGGAGCAGGGACAGGTGCAGAGGACAGGGGCAGAGGACAAGTGCAGAGAGCAGGGGCAGAGGGCAGGAGCTGGGAAAGGGGCAGACGACAGGTGCAGAGGACAGGAGCTGGGGCATAGGACAGGTGCAGAGGACAGGAGCTGGCACAGGGGCAGAGGACAGGAGCCAGAACACGTGCCAAAGACAGGAGCAGGGACAGGTGCAAAAGAAAGGAGCCAGGACAGGTGCAGAGGACAGGGGCATAAGACAGGTGCAGGTGGCAGACTTCTGCCTGTTTAGTGCACACACTAAACGAGTGTGTTTACTTCGTCTCCTTGGAGCTGCACATCAGCTCTGGTTTCTCTACAGGTCTAAGCTCTGGGCCACGGCACATTCAAACATTTCAACACTCCCCAAAGCCTCGAGTCCAGAGTCTCCAACAGTTATATCTAACACCCTGTTAAACCCAGCACCGGGAATATGAACTGTTTTAGGCTTACATCAAATGAGAGTTGAGGATGAGCTCATGGGCTTAGACCTGCTCTGGCCTGTGGGGGGCGCTCAGTGGAGAGTCGTGTGTGTGAGGCTGGACGGATATGGGGGACACTGGAGGGCATGGAGCCTCAGGTCACCCTCATGTAGTCCGTTTGGTCAGACACACAACAGCAATAGTACAGGAGGGATATATTCATATGACAGTGTTCTTAAACCAGCCCTATTGTGCTTGTGCCGCTCTATAGTTATGATCTACAGCACCCGTGGATCACTATGTTATAATTTGCACATTTTAAATGTATTAATCTAAAACGACTTAAGTAAAAAACAAGTTCACTGACTTCCCTGTTAGAAAACTACGGTGCCCAATAGGGGCTGACATTGCCATAAACGTCATTACAAAGTGCCACATGTTGTCGGCCCCTCATATGGACAGCTGCACATGACACTAGCGAGCAGATGATATTTTTCTCATTTGTACCAAAATGACTGTGCGATGCTGCCGAATCCTACGACTATCACTGACGAAAAAAAACATACAGGTGAAGGTGAAAATGGGGGTAGATCAGCAAAATGGCGTTTTGAAAATAAGCGATTAAGGGTTACTCCAACATGAATTACTCCAAATACAACTTCAGAGGCTCAATGAGAAGAATAACTAGAACATGGTTAAAAGCTCTGAACTTTTTTGACATTTGCTAATACGTGCATTGTGTCTCCATGGTAAGTGCTAAACATTCCACCATAGACCCAGGATGATGTCACAGCAAAGTATCAATATGACCAATATGACCACAACTGTGTTCCTTCTGTTTCTCTTCACAGCAACACACAGTGGAGCCTCACCCGACCATCGCCAACGAGACGGTGACCATCCCCCCACGCTTCACACCGTTCCAGGACCCCTTCTTCATGGTGGAGACCATCTGCATCTGCTGGTTCTCCTGCGAGCTCCTGGTGCGGTTCTTCTGCGCACCCAGCAAAGTTCTCTTCTGCAAAGATGTCATGAACATCATTGACCTCTTCGCTATCATCCCGTACTTCGTGACCATCGGCACTGAACTCGCCAAGGACAAGGGAACACAGCCGTCCGTATCGCTCGCTCTCATCCGCGTCATCAGGCTCGTCCGTGTTTTCCGAATCTTCAAACTCTCCCGTCATTCAAAGGGACTGCAGATCTTGGGTCAAACTCTTAAAGCTAGCTTACGGGAGCTTGCTTTACTGATCTTCTTCCTCTTCATTGGCGTCATCCTCTTCTCCAGCGCGGTGTACTTCGCAGAGGTAGACAGGCCCAACACACTGTTCACGAGCATCCCCGAGGCCTTTTGGTGGGCGGTTGTTTCCATGACGACAGTAGGCTACGGCGATATGTACCCGGAGACGGTCGGGGGTAAACTCGTCGGCTCCATGTGCGCCATCGCAGGTGTGCTAACCATCTCGCTGCCCGTTCCCGTCATTGTCTCCAACTTCAGCTACTTCTACCACCGGGGTATGGAGTGTGAGGATACGACGCAGTACCATCACGTTGAGACTTCGCTGTGGGAGAAGGAGGGGGAGGAGGAGGATGGAGAGGGGGAGGACGGGGGAGGAGAGGACTGGCCCGGGGAGTTTATGGAAGACATGGAGCCACTGTACGAGCCAAATAACAGCCAAGTGTGCCACCCTCTAAACGGGACGATTCCGTCGGGGCAGAAAGCCTTGAGCTACTACCACAGCGAGCCATTGGTGACGCAGGTGTGAGGGAGAGAGAGAGGAGAGGGAGAAGAGGAAGAGAGGAGAGAGAGCACAGAAAAGAGAAGGAGGGCAAGGGAGAGAGGGGTAGAAAGAGAGGTGTGTGTGTGTGTGTGGGGGGGAATTACAGAAGTAGAGGGGGAGAGGAAGAGGGAGAGAAGGGGTACAGTAGGGTTGTCAAAAGTATCGAAAATCAGATACTGATCAAAACTAAAAATAGTTTTGAAACTAGATACTCATTTGAAGAAATGAACCTTTCCTGAATAGCTTTAGAATGATTTTGAGCTGGATCAGGACAAGTATAAGACACATAGACTAATATACACCCACGGACCACTATGGAACCTACCTGGACCACTGAGGGATTACACAGATATAAGGTCACATGGAAATAGAAAAGAAAGTACTACTATTCTATTGTTTAAAGAAAGATGTTTTTTTATTCTCATCGTGGTATCTGAATCAGCATTGAGTATCGAGTCTATTCCTTAGTACTGAAATCGTGTATGAAATTTTAGTATCATGACAGGGTAGGGTAGAACGAAGAGAGGACGAGGGCAAAGAAGGGGAGAAAAGAGATGGTAGAGAGGGAGGGGGAGACAGAAAAGAGGAGAGATGAGGGGAGGAGGAGGGGTGTTTCTACTGTTTATACTGCCTTTTTTTTTTTTTTTTTTAGTTCATATGCACTTATTGTTTTTATGTTACAGATGCACTGTAACATTTGGTGGGGGATCCATCACCTGACTGACTCCATGGAGAGTGCTTTGCCTAGAACGTTCCACCAAGCTACATATAGTGCTTCTTTACTGAAGGCTAGTAATGTTAGATATTCTATTACATTTGTATTTGGCCGCTTTGAAAAAGCAGTCGCCTCCCAGGGCATTACGTTTGAAAGCACATTGATATGATGTTGGCTTTGGTCAGATCCATAAAATGCATATCCCCCTACATCCCGTCTGAATCCAGAAGGGTCTAGAATCAGGCCCAACCACAGCATATAAATGGACATAGCTAACCTGCTAGCTGCTGCGTCCAAATAGGAAGTGAGTACGGGCGCTCTTCCGGCTCCATTGACTCTGGCTCCAATTCATTTAACACTGAAAAACTGTGGCGTCTCTGCTGTCAGGCTCTGCTGCAGTGATTCTTGATTTTGTCTGTAAATCAAGATATGAACATTAATAACAGACAAATCAGGAGTCTCCTTTCCCCAAAGCTGCCACTAGCGTTAACACAGTGTTGCTAAGCTAAACTAGCTGTGCAGGCAGGAAGAGACTTTACCTTCAACAGCCTCACTCCACATTGACTGTTTGGTTGCTATGGTACTCGCGGTCAGAATTAGTAATATGGATCTTGGCTCCAAATTTGCCCCTGTAACTGCTAGTCTCAATGAGCTTCATTTGACTAGAGCCGAACACTATGGGTGACGTCATACTCCCTCAGTCCTCTTCTTTATACAGTCTATGGTCCAACTGACATCAGGGAGACAGGATACGGCTCTAGGCTCACTTGTCCTTATGGTCAAAGCGTGCGGTTCTGGCTGGACTGGTGATAAATTCACTGGATGAGGGTCTAGCCGATGAGTCAATGTAGATTCTTTAAAGGCTTCTGCTGATGCTGACAATGCTCTTAATGTTTTTGCACTTTAGTTTGTGAAATTCTGCTGCAGATATACTCATAAAGAAGCTTGTACTTGTACTGTTGGTATCGGCTCTCAATCGATAGTCCAAATACCAGTATAAATCTAACAAGGACTAGCTCAGACTAAAACAGAACTCAACTCGGACTAAACCTGGATTCAAACAAAACCTATTTGTATTTTTTCTATTTTGAATTTTGCAGAACTTTGGTAACTGCTTTGTTTAGATTTAGAACATGTCCTATAGAGGTGTTTTATTGGTGATACTGGTACATTTACACATTAACTGGAAAGGTGTCTTTGAGCAAGACACTGAATAGTTTTGCAGCTGCTGTAGTGCGATTCCTGCGATATTAAAGACATTGGACACTGTGTTTATAGAAGCTACGTTTGAACAGTGTTGTGTATTTTAAATTTTGTATTTCGACGTCTTAAACTGTTCACTGCTACAGACTTAAAGTGGGAGGAGGAGTCATTTCTATAACAACATGTTTTTATAAATATCTACTGTAGAACATTTAGGCTCATGACATGAACTCACCTTTTAAATGTGTTTGTGTGAATGTGGATTTATAATGTATGAACAGAAATCAAATGCTTCTTCCATATCTTGTATCTATATTGATGCTAATAAAGAGCTTATTTTGTGTTTGTGTCGAGTAACTGTTAAAGTATCTGCACTCGTCACACTGATACAGCTCTGAACAGTGCATTCTGCTGTTGTGCCCTCAGGCCTTACACTTTGCCAATGTTTGAATTTGTGAAAGTGTTGATGTGCAGCCATGTCAGTCTGAGCCTAGGGCAGCTGTGGCTTCACAGAGTGAAACACACTTTAGTTTTCAATAAACCATTAGCTTCATGTAGGAGGTTTCAGGATAGTCAAAGCACTTCACAGAGCATTATTCACTCCACACTCGGTGATGGCAAGTAACTGCTGTAGCCACATCTGCCTTGGGGCAGACTGATGGAAGCAAGGCTGTCAATCTGTGCCACTGGCCCCTCTGACCAACAACAACACTCATGTGCCAGTCATACGAGGCAAGGTGCCTAAAGACACAATAACATCCAATGGCGCCTGACTGTGGCACCTGGTGGTCTCCCATCCAAGTACTGACCAGGCTCGGCCCTGATTAACCTCTGAGATCTGATCAGATCAGGCTTTGACAAACCACTGGGACTAATGCAATATAATGATTTTACATCAGTATTTTTACTGTAAAAAACTATTGCCTACATAAGTCGAAATGACTTCTTTGGAGCTTCTAGGTTTGTAAATGAAATCTGCGGATAGTGGCACGCTGAGTGACTTGTCCTGTCACCTCTCAGGAAGAAGGTTCCAGATTTGACTCTTGGGTCAGTTTTGTATGTTCTCCCTGTATTTGGGTGGGTTTCCCCATCAATTAAAATATGCACAAATCCTCCAGCTAAGTTAGGCCTGACCAAGATTAGACCAAGATCTGGAGATGGCTCCCACTACTCCTGACTCCTTTACCCCAGCGACATTGAAGAATGGGTCAAATGCAGAGGGAAAATTTCCTTACAGGGTCAATAAAGTGTACCTTAACTTAATAGATCTAGCCCTTAAAATAAGTAAATCTACTAAATCTACTCAAATAAATTTTTTCCTATTGGAGCCAATTTAACTTTTTGCAGTGCAGCATCTCCATGTAGTGCTGAATTTGTCCACCAGGTGTTGCCCTCCAGCTTCACAACAGACGTACACAGCAGCTGTGAGCACTCCTGGTTTGATTTACAGATATGTGACAGGAGACCGTGGAGAATCCAAACACTGTACCTCTCATTCAGAGCAGAGGAGCCCAATGGAGCAGATATTTATACATGACCCACATCCACACACAGTGAAGTCCACAGCGTGAATGACTTCCAGGCACGTTTCATTCTGCAGGAGCAAAGCACTGTGGGAATATGACAGAGATTTACTATTAAACAAAAGAGGAAGGACAGAACCCAACGTCTGCAAGAGGGGGAGAGTGAAAAACTGTTCTTAAAGAGGGGGTATTATGCAAAATTGACTTTTGGGAGCTTTCTCCTACATTATAACAATGTCCCCTCATCTAAAACATGCCTAAAGAGGTTTTAGATGTGAAGATGTCATCCATGCATGTTTGAGTAATCCAGCGATCTTTCCTTGGTCCTATTTAAACCCTCCTTATGGTTAGCTGTAATATTCTGTACAAAGCTCTGCCCCCAAGCCTAAGTCACCCACACAACAATTCTCCATAAATATACAAAAACATGATACAAAACTGTACACAGCAACCTGACAAACCTGATGTGATGTGCAGTAGTTTCATTAGTGGGATGTATTGATTGTGTTGTGATAGAGCTCTAAAGGGGGAGTGACTAAGCACAGAGAGCAAAGGGAGGGGAGACTCAGAGTGAAACATGTTAATACATTGTTTTGGGGTGAATATAGCATTTTTAAAATAATAAAATGTAATATGGTGATCCAAACGTGTTATAGAAGTACAATACCCCCATTTAATACCCTATAGAGGTAAAATACCCCCTCTTGGATAGTTAACGCTGTCACCTGTCACAAATATTGAGTACAATTCAGTATCTCTGGGGTAAACGTGCATTTGACCCATCCGTCCGTGTCCCAAGTCCAGGCATAGAGGGTCCATCACCTGATCGTTTCAATGACAATGTTATTACTTTGCCTGGAATGTTTCTCAGACATTACGCTGGGGGTGTTCTACATGTAGCTTTACATGTATCTCTATGGTGGAGTGTTCAGCTGTTACCATGGTGATGCACGCATTAGCAAATGCAGTCATGTTTTAAACTTGTCCGAAACTCAATAAAAAAAGTACAAAATGTATTTAAACAGCACATTTTCAGGAGCCTGTGATCAATCCGAGCGTTGGTCCTGTTTAGGAGTTTGAGGTGGTGAGAGTGACTAACTGAAAAACTGTTGGCTAATGCTAGCTAGCTTGTGACTACAATGTTATGTAAGATGGACTTGTTTAACAGCACAAATCAGCTCACCTGTTCTCATTCCAGCTAAGCCAGCTCTTTATGGTCAGATTGTGTTAAACTAAAGCTCAGATTAATGTCTAGCAGTTTTAGACTGAGAAATGTATACAGTTCGCTTTATACCCACAGGGAATCTTAATGACTTTCCTCTCCACAAACCTGACCTGCAACTTGCTCTGGTCGCTTCTAGTGCTGGTCTCCATGGAGATAAATAAGTTTAACAAAATAGGAGGAACTGTCCAGACAAAGCAATCACAGCAATATCATCTCTATGGAGACCAGCAGGAGGAGGCCTCTGAAAAGTTCCACATTGCAGCTTTACTTCATCTATTCCTTTGTGTTCTTGTTGCACAGACTGGGCTCACGTCACAGAGCTGTGATTGGGTCCGCGTGGCCGTATGCCGTCTGCCGCGCGATCAAAGGATTGACGGCGATAACTCTGCTCTGAGAGGATTAAAAAGCGTCTCCGCTTTCCATCGTTTTGTCCGAGTGTGTGTGGCAACCCTGTCCATCGAGTAATACGTTTGTCTCTGGAATCTCTGCCTCATCTCGTCTCTACTGACGTGTACCACAAATCCTGCCCAGATGGACCTCCACGTGGTGTTTAAAAGCCAAAGAAAACCCACAAGACGTCTCCATTATGGCAAATAAATCTCTCTTTTATTACATGAGCTCTACACATGAGCTCTGAGGTGGGCGACTGGGGACAGGAGGCTGGACCACATGAGCTCTGAGGTGGGCGACTGGGGACAGGAGGCTGGACCACATGAGCTCTGAGGTGGGCAACGGGGGACAGGGGACTGGGCATTTACAAGTTTAAGGTGGGACAGAGACGTGTCAAGATTAACTTTAATAAATAATATTCATAAATATATTTTGTAGAACATTTGAACATTTAACAAAAAACGTCTCAAAAGCCAAACTCACCACACCAACCACAACGGAAGAAACTGTAGCCAGTTACATATGAACAGATCCAGACTGATACTGGAGACCGAGGGGGGGTGGAGGGTGGGAATGTGATGGGGAGGAATACAAAAATATTTTTTATAATTTTTCGTGCAAATGTAAGTTGTGAAAACAGCTTGATATTGTCATAGACAGAGAACAGTGTAGTTATGCTTCAGTTCAGTCATGTCAGTGACTGTCATGGTCCTTTCCACAGACTCAACCTTTGAATCACTGTAAAAGAGACATAATATTTAAAGCTACAGTATGTAACTTTCTGGAGGTGGCACGTCACCTGCCTGATTTCATGGAAACAGCAAGCTAAAACCATGCCTTGGAACATTCTACATGGATATAGTTTTATGCCACATTGTGGAAAGCCAATGACACAAGCAGGACGAGGCCCTCCTCCAGGCCAAATAAGCGTCATGTTTGTGGAGATGCAAGCCCGCTTAGAGTTACATGTTTTTTGGTGTAATAATTACAACCAAAATGAATAAACATGCTTTTATTTGGCTAAAACATTACATACTGTGGCTTTAAACAAACCTGGAGACTAATGATTATAAAAGACACACTCTAGCAGCTGTTCTTCTCTGGTTAAAACAGTTTTGTCTAAGGAGGACAGAGACCTGGACAGTAAAGTGTTAAGGGCCATTTGACAATGGTACATTTTGTTGCCAGAGCAACATTTGTGCAGATTACGCTCATAGAACGAAACAACACCCGTCCACTTTAGACACTGCCATCGCCCCCTGGTGACGACCAGGACTCTCAGCAGCGGCAGGTTGAACTGCCAAGTTCAGGGGAAGTCTCAGAGGTCAGGGAGGAAGTAATGGGGTTTGGCTGTATTAGTCAGTGAAAGTCAGAGTGAAGCAGATGGCAGAGGTTGGGGCAGATGAAATCAGGTTTGGGCCATAGACTGTATAAAAAAGAGGACTATGGACGTATGAGTGTGGCGTTACCCATAGCGTTCGGCTCAGGTCAAATGAAGCTCATAGAGGCTAGCAGTTATAGCGGAGCTCCATAATTTCATAATATTTGTAATTCCAATTATGTGTATCACAGCATCCAAAGCCAATCAGCAGGTACTCCTCCCTTCCCACCCACACCGCGGGTTTCACAGGGGGTGGGCACTTAGCAACACTGACAATCAAACCTGTTGCTAACGCTAGCTGGAGTAACCTCAGGGTCTGTTATTAATGTTCATATCTTGATGGACACAATAGTGTAGAGCGGGTTAATAAGATCATTTTCAGACCAAAATGTCTGACAGCAGGTACAGAGAGAGGGGCGACACTTTTTCAGCATAAAGTGAAATGGTGCCAGAGTCAATGGACCCAAATGGAGCCCATGCTCACTTCCTATTTGAAACACATCGGCTAGCAAATTTGTTTTGTCCATTTATATACATCTATACATCTATAGTTTGGTTAAAGTGGTCTGGGCAGGTGGTAGTGATAAGGGCTGGTGTCTCCGGGGTCAGAGGTCGGGGCAGGTCACATGGCGAAAGGGTGTATCTCCGGTGTCAGAGTTTAGGGCAGGTCACATGGCAAGAGGGCAAGTCTCCGGGTTCCGAGTTTAGGGCAGGTCACGTGGCGAAAGGGTGTGTCTATGGGGTGAGAGTTTAGGGTAAGCCACATGGCGAAAGGGCGTGTCTCCGGGGTCAGAGGTCAGGGCAGGTCACATGGTGAGAGGGCATGTCTCCGATCGTACGCTGTGTCGTCGCTCTCTTCTCCGTCACTCAGGTCCAATACTCTGTCTCTCTCGTCGTCGTCCTCCGTCTCACTCTCTCTCCTCAGACGCTGGAACTCTCGATCACGTTCCAGCTCTCTGAAGGAACGAGGTCGAGGCAGAATCTGAGGAACAAACAGATGAATGAAAGAAAACAAAATACTTGAGTTCATGTTGACGACAGTTTATGTTCTGTTAGGCTTTGATGCAGATGACTTTAATATTACACACAGCGGTTACAATACTATTCTTTACTACAAGAAACGATCAAGGATGCACAGATATATCGACCCAGAATATATATATATATATGATTTTTTTTTTAAAAGAAATTCAAAAAGTTTAATTTACAGCAGTAATTCTCTGTTCACAAAAAAAACCCTAAATAGGAAATATCGGCCTAAAAGTTCCACACTGGTACATCTCTACAAACTGTGATAATTCTGTCTGTAAGTTATGCATAAGTTGGCAGCATGGCACTAATGAGTTGATAAACAGATGATGTTTTCCTAAATAGGTTGCTTCATTTGGGATTTTTTTCTTTAAAGATTTCCTCCAAAAACAGTAAACTATTGAGTTATACTGCCCCCTTCTGGGCCTGTCCTGATTTTCACATTTTCAACAATATATTCAAACCACTTTCTACCACTGAAACAAAAAACCTAAAACAGGATATACCCTTTTAAAAATGTACAGTATTGATATTTTGAAGTGACACCATATTGGGGGTGTATTTATGTCTATGGCAGAATATTCATCAGTTACCATGGTGACACAACACATACATTAGCACACACTATTTTACATTAGAATATTTTTAGAAACTCAATAAAAAAATTAAAAAATGAATAACGGCACAACTCAGCTCACCTGCTGTAGTTCCAACTAAGTCAGCTCTTTCTGGTCAATCTGGTGATTGTGTTAAAATAAGGGCTAAATAAGGGTGGTACGAATTCCAATCTCAACATAAACATCATTGGTTGATCTGTAAGATCCACTGACCCACAGGTTGGTGGTTTGATTCCAGCTCCCACAGATGAAAGCTGCTGTTGTGTCCTTGGGAAAGACACTTAACCCACCTCACCCCAGTGTCTGCATACAGTTGTGTATGAATATGTGTGTGAATGGGTGAGTGGTTCCTTGATATAAAGAGCTTTGAGCCTTGAAGGTGGAAAAGTGCTATATAAAAATGTGACCATTTACCAAAAGTGACCATAAAGAACTGACTTTAAACAAGTCCCTCACACATAACATTACAGTCACAACCTAGCTAGCATTAGCCAACAGTTTTTTCAGTTAGTCACTCTCTTTTTTGTGAAAAAATCAAACTCAAACAGGACCACAAACACTCGGATTGATCACAGGCCCCTGAAAATGTGCACTTTAAATCCATTTTCATATTTTTTCTTGAGCTTTCAGACAAATCTAAAACTTATTTGGCAGTGTTTGTTAATGTGTGCATTGTGTCACCTTGGTAACGGCTCATTCTTCCATTGACATATACAACGACCCCATGAATCTCACTGCAAAGTATCAATAATTATATCAGGACAGGCCTAGCCCCCCCCCCCTCCATCTGAGATAAAATGCCATCACAGTGTGGAACATGAACACAACCTACTTACAGGAATCTAACACAAGTGAATGAAATGGGTCCTATCTGATTACTTCGAGCCTGGTGAAGGTTTACATTGGTAAAAGTTGTGTCGTACCTGGTTGTCACAGCTGGGCAGGGCGCAGTATCCCGGCTCGGCTCGTCGCAGGAGGTGGGGGGAGTGGGTGCGTAAAGGTCGAGGAGAGTGGGAGCAGAGGGAGCGGGGGGAGGGGGAGCGTACAGAGCGTGGGGAGGGGGAGCGGACGGAGCGGGCGGGCGAGTATGTGACCGTGTGGTGGTTCAGTTTAGGCGGGCGAGGGGAACGCGGGGGCAGCTCGGGGGGGGCGGAGAGGATCCATCAGCTCGAGCTCAGTGAGCACAGGAGGAGGGGGGACAAAGTCTAGCTCCTCCCCTCCGCTGGTCCCTCTTCTGCGGGCGCCATCAGCTGAAGGTCGGCCGCGTCAAGTTCTGCTAGCTCCGCCTTCGACAGGTGGTCCACGATCCCAGCGCCAAACGAGTCACCCACCACGTTTATGGAGGTGCGCATCCTGTCTCTGAGTGGAGGACAAGGTCAGAGGTGATTTTAAAAGTTAGATAATGAACTGTAGATATTTCTATTCCAGTAAGTGAGCAATAATACTGTACTGTATAATCCTAGCATTTTACACCTACAGCTTACCAAGTCCCCACATAGATAGATATGTCATAAGAGTTGTTTCGGTTTAAGAGTGTAAAAGTGGACTCACAGTAGTCAGGTCCCCACATAGATAGATATGTTTTAAACCCTGTTATTTTGGTGTATATAAAGGGGACTCACAGTTGTCAGGTCCCCACATAGATGAATATGTTTTAAAACCTGTTATTTTGGTGTATATAATGTGGACTCACAGTAGTCAGGTCCCCACATAGATAGATATGTCATGAGTCCTGTTGTTTCGGTGTATATAAAGTAGACTCACAGTAGCCAGTCCACAGCGATGAGCAGGCTGATGTCCTGAGTGGGTAGACCCACAGCGGTCAGGATCAGGAGCATCGTGACCAGGCCAGCGCTCGGGATACTGGCCGCGCCCACACTCGCTAGAGTCGCTGTCATACTGAGGAGAGACCAGCAACATGTCAGTACACGAGATGATACGAGTGATGGGTCACTATGACAAGGGAAGATTAGCATTAGCACAAATTCTACCAACTACACAAGAGCTGAAATATGAGATCAGCCAAATATTTGACCAAACTGCCACAGAACAACAGAACAAGAAGATACCAGGCCAACTTACAAATGTCACCATAAGACCCAGTTACACCCGCAAGCGGCAATGAAGAACCTTTAACCCCACTAAACCTGTTGTTTGGTCATGCACATTTACTCGAAACATATGGCCACAATTTCATTATGAAATACAAAGTCTAGACTTAAATTAGAGCCAGAAGGGCTTTTAAATAATGTCTTTAAACTTGAAAAAAATGAACTTTCATAAGTGTGATTAATCTGACACAATTTAAAAAAACTTTATTGGCAAAAAATGATTTACCTTGAACAAAGGAAAAAAAGTATATTTTGGCTGTTCACATTCAAAACAAGATATTTTGATCAATGAAAAAAGAACTGGGCTGAACTTGCCCATCATAAGTCCATCTCGACCAACTTCACAAATGTGGTAATATACAGAATATTCATAAGAAATACCACTCTTATGAGTATGTGAAGGCCCTTTTATTCACATAGTATTGACATAATATATATTCAAGTCCATGTTACATCTCCCCGATTTCACAATAAAGACTTGTAACAAGAAATTAGATTAACAAAAAAAACAAAAACAAAACAGAAAAACACTGATTATCACCACACAACATCACAAGGTGGAACCAGGTGTTCTGAGTTCTCAGGAAGGATTTATGCAAGATTATTGAAACGTGTATAAATGAAACAAACGAAACAGCACAGCTCTATGAGCGTCAGCTGTTTCCGCTCGTAGATCATTTGAAAGTCTCTGGTTTGTTTCATGTGTTGTGGATTTGAGTGTGTGAACGCAGAGGAATGCTGTTCGTGTGACTCTACAACAATAACACACAGATGTCCCAGACTGTGGCTTTAAATTATCTTTCAACACTAATGAAAACATCACAGTAAGTGGGACATTACTGAGATGAACACGTTACACATGGATCTGGTTGCAGAAATCAGCAGTTCTCATCCCCCATAGGCCCTCGGAGGTTAGGATTCATCTAAACCGCATTTCAAAGTTAGATTTTGGTAAACATCCTCTAGCAGTGACAAACCACAAGAGCAAACTCTGAGCCAAAAACACGGCTTTAATTAAAAAGAAACCCACAAAATGTAGAACCGTCGTGTAATTTCTGCTCCTGATTTACTGTTGTCAGGAGACGAAACTGTGTGATACCATAAACTGAGCTAACTGAACAACCTCCTCTGGGTTTGGTTGGGTCATTTCGAACTGAAAGTGGGTCAAATTTTACTGTCAGCCAATCAGTCTAGTTTTATCCCTCCACCAATCACCTCGCAAGCTGCCCATACAAACGCAATCTCTCTCCCCTCCGACAATCTGCTGTTCTAGCTACACCCTTCAATCAACCCCATCTCCATTGGAGCAGCAGAACCATCAGCCTCTTCAGACTTTCCATAGTTTTTCTAAATTTGTTTTAAGAAATATTGTACTAAACTGGAAGATAATTATATATAGAATATATCTGAAACCTGTAAAAATGTATCAGAACATGTCAAAACAGATTTCATTAATAAGTAATTTAGCAAACGCATCAAAACTCCTCAAATTAAAGAGCATTGACGGGTTTTCATGTTTTTCTAATTCTGCCATGGTTTGGTGGATAGAACCTGTGATAAATATTTGTCAGAGTTTTACATCAGTAAGTATCAATTTGTGCAGATAAAAAGTTAAAAAGAAAAGTACAAAAAGACAGGAAGTAGCACTGAATTAATTTAGGTTAGTGATTTACAATAGTTTACAAGTCTGTCTCTCCACACACAGGGGTGGCCTACTACTTTTGCTGCCACAGCTGCCCTGGGGCTGATTGACAAAGACATGGCTGTCATTCTGGGGAGTTATATTAGGACTGTTGGCGACTAAAGAAACTCTTGTTGTACTAAAGACATGTATTGCCCATCGATTGGTCGGCTAAAAAGGGGGTGTGGCAAAAGCTCTTAAAACAATGTCTGTGTATCTGACCCAAACTGCACTGACAAGACTTCACCTGCAGGGGGAGTTCATGCAAAAACTACTATTTATGCAAAGAGAAGTACTAGGGAAAAAAAGTATTTATATAAAGACAGATTAAATTTGTGAATCGTTAGTTTAATCTGACTTTTTACACTTAAATACCAAAAATACCAAATCTTCAGCTCACTCACTCTCTTTCTCTCTCCTTTCTACTGTTATCCCATATAAATCCTTAGAATCTAAATAACATAATAAGGCTGTCATCAACCAACCAATCAACTAAAGACCTACAGATCTAACCAGAGACCTCACATACTCCCACACAGAAACAGCTGGGACATAACCCATGGACACAACCACAGCAGAAACAGTTGAGAGGTTCTGACCTGACAGTGATGATCTGGCCTCCGTCTAGAGTGATGTCGTTCATTTGGGCAATAAAGATGGCCGCCACAGCCTCGTACAGAGCCGTGCCGTCCATGTTGATGGTGGCTCCGATCGGAAGCACGAACCGCGTCACTCTTTTATCGATCTTTAGGTCCTCCTCCAGACACCGGAACGTCACCGGCAATGTGCCTGCACTGTAAAACAACACAAGTAACACACATACTCAACATTCCTGCACTGTCAAACAAGACACAGGCCCCATTCACTCACAGGTCCCAGTAAAGTCCCTGGTACAAAATGACACTCACAGGAAATTGACAGATAAAAACTGCAGGGAAATCAGGCTGTAATTCTGGCTGTAAAACAAGAGAGTATTGATACTTTGAAGTGATATCATGCTGGGGGTGTTCTATATGTGTCTCTATGGTGGAATATTCAGTTCATCGTGGAAACACAACAAACACATTAGCAAATACTGTCAAAAAAGTTTCAAGATTGTCTGAAAACTCAATAAAAAAATACAAAATGGATTTAAACAGCACATTTTCAGAAGCCTGTGATCACTACAAGCATGCATGGTCCTGTTTAACTGTACTGTAACTGTACACAGCAACTTGACAAACCCAATGTTACTTGCAGTAGTTTGATTAATGGGAAACATGCTGATTGTGATGTGATTGTGCTCTAAAGGGGGAGTAACTTAGCGCAGAGAGGAAACAGAAGAGGGACTAGAGCATCAGAAACAAGTCTCTGTTTTATAAGTAAAACTTATAAAACATGTTAATAC
The DNA here is from genome assembly GCA_019594935.1 of Periophthalmus modestus. Lineage (NCBI taxonomy): Eukaryota > Metazoa > Chordata > Actinopteri > Gobiiformes > Gobiidae > Periophthalmus > Periophthalmus modestus. The sequence goes on along the minus strand of JAIEZT010000019.1, from coordinate 6,959,535 downwards.
ATTGTTTTGGGAGAAAATAGCATTTTGAAAATAATAAAAAGAAATGTGGTGATCTAAATATGTTATGTGTTACAGTTAATACCCCATAGAAGTCAAACACCCCCTCTTTAATAGCCCATTGAAGTAATAACCCCTCTTTAAGTTATCAAGCTGAAAATGTGGTTGACATCAGCTAAATATGTAATTTGAGCTGTATAGATTGTGTTGTTGGCGTTCAGTGATCCAAGAGTGTGTTGTTTTGTGTGAAAACTTGAGCCTGTTGAGTTCTTGGCCACAGAAACACTCAGAGGAAGTGTTGACATGACTCTCTGCATTTCCCTTATAATCCTTCATAATGTGCAAATCGGACAGTCTGGTCCTGCAGCAGTGAGCCAAGTCCGGATACACTGATCCTGGCTTAAGACTTTTATATCTGTGGGGCTCTCTGAAGGATTCTACACGTCACTTACGTTTTATGGACTCCACAGCAACAAGACTTAATGGTTTTTAACAAGATCTGAATTGCCCAGTGTGTTCTATATGCAGTCATTTATCTCCACAGCGCTTGCATTCATTACATATAAGCGAACTTTGTTAAACATATGTGATTGTGTGTGCTCTATCATTATGTTAGAATATGGATATTTTAAATCACAATGATCACAAAAACTAAAACAACTCAATAAAAGAAACAAGTACGCTGAGAAAACTGCGGAGCCCAGTGGGAGCCTGTGTCGCCGCCACATGCTGTCTGCACATCACACTAGCGAGCAGGGGATTTTTTTTGTTTTCATTTGTACCAAAATGAATAAGGAAATAAAACTGGAGAAAGAAGTGCGTTTGTCACAGTGGATGTAAACCGGTGGACGTGTAAATGGGGGGTAGATCGGAGCAACGGTGTCTTGAATACAGGAGAATAAAGATTACTCAAACATAAATGACTCTAAATACAACTTCAGAGGCTCAATTTGAAACAACTATAACATGGTTAAAAGCTCTGAAAAGTCCAGTTTGCTGAATAGGTCTGATTTCAGGCATTACTGAGGGCAGCAAAGAGAGACTTTCATTCTACATGTGACTATAACACTTCTGAATGAATGCAACTGGAAATAAATAATAAATTAGTGTTTTTCCTTCTTTCTCCTGAATCCTGCACTCTTCTTTGGCCCTCTTTTACGTTCTTCCTCGGGCCTCTCTTCTTCACTCTTCTCTTCCTTGGGCCTCTCTTGAGCCTCTCTTCCTTTCTTCCTCTGGCCTCTCTTCCTCAAGCTGCACTTCCTCTCTACCACGGGCCTCTCTTCCTTGAGCATCCTTTCCTCAGGCCTCTCTTCCTTGGGCCTCTCTCGGGCCTCTCTTCCTTGAGCTGCTCTTCCTCAGGCCTCTCCTGGGCCTTTTCTTCCTAGGACCTCTCTTGGGCCTGTTTTCCTCTCCTCCCCGGGCCGGTCGGCAGTTGTCTTTAACTCATAAACACTGTGCTCTCCCTCTGTGAGCCCTGTCCTTAGTCGGACGCAGCTGCTGCAGATCATAAAGACACATGTGCTGCACAAGTGTTCACACCTGCTCCATGCGCCGCTAACGTTACGCCGCAGACATGCTAGCACAGGGCCCCTCTCATTCTGTGGCTTTTACTGTATCTATTACTGTCCATGTGTTCCAGAGTCAAGAAAAATTAGGACCGTTGTCAGCGATTCACAATTTATAACTAAATAATATATCTTTTAAATAGGAAAAAGTCCTCAAAATGTTGCATGTACCAGGAAGCTGAAATCCAAGAATAGTGGTTAACATGAGCAGTTTCAGAATGATGAGAAGTTGAACCGTTGCCATAGCAATTAACAATTCAAAATAATGCTACATCTTTTGAATGGTCAACCGTCCTCAAAATGGCACCATACAACAGGAAGCTGAAACCCATGAACTGGCAGCTATTAACCAAGTCTCCATATGACACCTTAGTGTTTTATTAAGGATTTTGTTTAGCAGTTTATATTTCTGTGCTAGTTTTATGATATAGTAAAATTGAAGACATAAATTGCAACTCAAATCTAACTTAATCATTTTCCTTAATCTTTCAGCTCTACTGAATGGACTCAAATGGGGTTTTGCTCTGTGTAAAAGCTGTTAACCCTGTAATTTACACCTCTACAAACAAGCTCTGACATGTCTCTGTGTGTCAGATGCCCTCCCGGTGTCTCTATGGGGTCGTCCGGTGATGGCTGGACTCTAGATTGCCTCCTGACCGTCCGGTGATGGCTGGACCCTAGATCCCCTCCTAATCACTCTAGATCATGGACGGCTCACTGAGTGGGCTCTGGCCGTTACAGACTTGAACTGGATGCGCCTTAGTCCTTGGACACATCTAAAGCCTGTCCGTCCATGGGAGTGGATCTCTCCTTCACTGTGGTTCTCCTCGAGGTTTCGCCTTTTCCCACTGGGTTTTTGGAGTTTTTCCTTGCCGAGAAGGAGGGTCTAAGGACAGGGGATGTTCTGGAACAGTTATTCATTGGTTGTTTTCTGTTGATTAATTTGCTTGTCTGTTTCATTATTGATTTTCTAATTCTGTTGGTTAATCAACTCTCATGTTCAGCCCTAAGAGGCGACTGCTGTCGTGATTTTGGACTTTACAAAAATAAATTGAATTGAATTGAATTGAAATATTCTGTGTAAAAGCTGCTAACCGTGTGGTTTACACCTCTACAAACATGTTCTGAAATACATGAGATTCTAGGATTAGTTAAGCAGTTCAGATTTCTGTCTTTTCTCAAATGCTAATCCTTATGCATTTAAAATGTGCACGTGTCAGAAGAAATGAAAATATATATTCCAGAACTATTCAATCCATTTCTCTATTTCCTTTCCCCATTCAAAAGATGTTAAATTTTTATTTGAATTACTCAATTGCTATGACAACTGAGGACTGCTGCCAGTGCTTGAAACCCATGAATACTGCCTGTTTTCAGATTCTACAATGTGATGTCCCAGATGGGGTCAAGGGTCAGACACAGTTCTATTGATTACATTGTACTTTGCCATGAAATATACAAATGGTAAATGTAAAAATGTTGAACCTGATCCATTTAGTTTAGTTTATTGGTTTATTTTAACGGGGACCATGTGCAAACACATTAATCTCATAAAAGAAGAGATGCTTTACACCAGATTTAGCTAAAGCTAGTTTCCATCTGCAGTTGCCAGGCAGGTTACAAACAATTAAAATACATCCAAGTATCCGCCAATTTACAATCAAACCATGCACTGTCAAAAATAACCATATAAGCTACCACATGCAAATCAGTGTCAACAATTCAAAACAAAATATGAAATCTTATGAATGGTCAACCACCCATATGGCACCATATGAACCGTTGCCATAGCAATTAACAATTCAAAATAATGCTACATCTTTTGAATGGTCAACCGTCCTCAAAATGGCACCATACAACAGGAAGCTGAAACCCATGAATTGGCAGCTATTAACCAAGTCTACACATGCCAGAAAGGGATCTTATTCTGTGTTAACGCTGCTAACCCTGTAGTTTAGACCTCTACAAACATGCTCTGAAATGTCCCCGTCTCAGATGCCCTCTCTGTGTCTTCATGGGGTCTTATTCTGTCTAAAAGCTGCTAATCCTGAAGTTTAGACTTCTACAAACATGTTCTGAAACACATAGGAGTTAACAAATGTTCAACCTGATCATTTCTATCAGTGACTAGAGCCAAGAACTCACTGTATTTCAGCACAAATGTGCTTTTAACTATATTCATTGTAACTGCTCCCTGTATTAAAAATGACTGACCTACGCAATGTTTTGGTGTCGTCTGAAACACAGCATTTGTGTGGTACCTGCTGGCTGTGCCCAGAGCCGTGATCCACGCCTGGAAGATTCCGGAGTAGAAGGTGAAGGGGCTTTTCCTGGTGATGGCGAAGAAGATGGCGGGCAGAATGAGGCCTCCGTGGATCACCAGACCCACAATGACAGTGACCATGTACATGCCCAGCTGACGAGCCACCACCTCCAGGTCCCCGATGGAGGCGATCTTTCCAGCAATCAGAGAGGCGATGCCCACTGGGGAGTACCTGACACAGGGAAGAAGAGAGTAGATGGGTTAAGTTCAATGTTGCAATGACAAAGTACAAGAACTGCAGCAGCAGAATCACAACATATGTTTTGTCTGTGGGTTGAAGCCTCTCCTCCTCCTCTCCTTCGTCTCCATAACAGTCCAATACAGCGACTGCATCACTGCACCGACTCCCTGTCAATGTCACGCTCTATCCATCTTCTAAATAAATCTCAACCAGCCCCAAATGATTTGAAGATGTGGACATTTTTACAGTGTGGAGCTTTTTACAGTTTAACAGTGTGTTTTAGCATGTAGCCTTTAGCCGTTAGCCTGTGTTAGCTGTGTTTACATGAGCTCAGAGTTGAGTAATCTGTTTACACTGAGGACTGATACAACTCTGTGCTACAGTCCAGCTGTCCATTCACGGCACAAATGTTCAACATGAGATTAAACATAAAACATGTGATTTTTAGGTTTTATTTGTGAGGAAACAGTAGCTTAATCAGGAGCTGTGAGGTTAAACAGGGCAATGAGTCAATATTCTACTGCATTCTTATTGGTACTTTGTAGTGACATCATGCTCGGGGTGTTCTACATGCATCTCTATGGTGGAATGTTCAGCAGTTACCATGGTGACACAATGCACACATTAGTAAACACTATGAAAAAACTTTTAATATTGTCTGCAAACCTCAAAAAAATACAAAATGGATTCAAAGAGCACATTTTCAGGAGCCTGTGATCAATCTGAGTGTTCATGGTCCTGTTTAGGAGTTTGATTTTACACAAAAAGGTGAGAGCGACTAACTGAAAAAAACGAGGGCTAATGTTAGCTAGCTTGTGACTGCAATGTTATTTGAGTAGGACTTGTTTAACAGCACAAATCAACTCACCATTATGTTCAGATTGCGTTAAAACAAAGTTCAGTTTAAAGTCTAACAAAGTCTCAGACAGAGCCGTGCCTACAGTTAGCGTTCCACCCCCAGCTGCACAGTATCAAAATGCCTATAAACAACACAAATCAGAGCTGCGTGTGTTGTGAGTCCAGAGGCTTTTACTGCAGCTCATGTGGACTTGACTTTTGTATAGTTCCAGTTCTAAGTGTCACATGTTTCTGATCTCTCTCCTCTCTCCATCTGTCTTTCTTTTATTTGCAATCTGCCCACTCTCTATCTTCCTCTCTCTCTCCTTCACTCACACTGGTGCTGTAGCTTCCCCTCCTCCCTCTCTCGTCTCCCCCTCACTCACTTTTTCTCTCCCCATTCTCTCTGCTCCTCTCTCACTCATAGCCTCCTCCTCCCTCCCCCCTCTCTCCTTTCACTTCATCTGTCTCTTCCCGTCTCTCATTCTCTGCCTCCTCTCCTCCTCTGAACCACTTCTCTCCCTTTCTCTCCTCTTCATCTGTCTATCTGTTTCCCTCCTTCTCATACTCTGCCACCTCTCTCTCCCCCTTCTCCTCCCTTTTTTTCCTCCTCATTCTTCTCTCCTCTCCCTCCTCTGAGAGCTGCACAGATCTAAACACTACAGACTATTGTGTTTTAAAGCAGTTTAGAAGCTCACATCTGTCTCCTCCTTATCTCATACTCTGCCTCCTCTCTCCTCCCTTCCTCCCTACCTCTCTCCCTTCACTCCCCCTTTCCCCTCTAGCTCTCTCTCTCTCTTTCTCTCCCCTTCCTCCCTCCCTCCTTCTCTCCTCCTTGTCCCTCTCCCCTCTCCTCTTTCTCCACTGAGAGCTGCACAGATCTAAACACTACAGACTATTGTGTTCTAAAGCAGTTTAAAAGCTCACATCTGTCTCCTGCAGGATTTCTTACTTTTGAGTGAAAGAGTTGGTTTAAATGATTTCAAATGGACACACAGAGACTGGGGGCAGGGAAATATCTGCACCAAACGTTGAAAATCAGATTCTCATTCATACTAAAACTAGAATCAAAATTAGATACTCATTTCAGCAGGTACTGATACTAAAAAGTCACATTCACTGAACAGAAATGAACCTTTCCTGAAGATCTTTAGGACAATCTCCATGGACCAATATGGAACCTACCTGGACCACTGAGGGATTACACAGATATAAGGCCACATGGGGATAGAAAATAAAGTAGTATTTAATGCTGAAAATCTGTTGTCTAAAGAAAGAGCGTTTTTATTATCATTGTGGAATCGGTATTGAGTATCAATCCTTGTGTTAGACACCAGGAGTCGAGTGCACAGCTGGTCCTGAGACTTGTCTTAAACCCTACGACTGACTTAAATCAGAAAGTTGCAGCCAGACAATAGTCACGACTGCACATGCCTATAGCCACAACTAGGGCACCTGCCTATATCCACGACTAGCGCACCTGTCTATAGTCACAACTAGCGCACCTGTCAATAGTCACAACTAGCGCACCTGTGTATAGCCACGACTAGCGCACCTGTCTATAGTCATGACTAGCGCACCTGTCTATAGTCATGACTAGCGCACCTGTCTATAGTCATGACTAGCGCACCTGCCAATAGCCACGACTAGCGCACCTGCCTATAGTCACGACAGCGCACCTGTCAATAGTCACGACTGTACCTGCCTACAGTTATACTGGGGCATGTGCTCCAGTAAAAAGGGTCTGGTGATGTCTCTGCTCCAGTCACTACATTGGACGTAGCTAAACCCGATGTAAGAATTAAAACGACTCAATTTAAGAGCAGCTGCTGCACTCAGCTCCAGAGGCTCCAGGACTTCTGTACAAACATAGTGTGAATGATGTGACCAGGCAAAGGCAGAGAGATTAATGTGTCAGACATGTTTGTGTTGTACGACTGTAAAGCCCCTTCATCACCTCTAAGATGGTTGCTCCCCACTGACCAAAACTCTACCCCTTAACTGCAAACAGGACAGTGAGAACAACCAGACAACACAGACACGCATGGCCGAAACCAGGGCCAAAGTCTGAATGAACACAATTATCTAAAGTATGCGGATAACTATTATGACATCCTCTCTGAGAGCTAAACCTCTCTGTGTTTCCATGGGGTCTTATTCTGTGTAAAAGCTGCTGACCTTGTAGTTCAGACCATCATGGGGTCCACGGTAACAGTTATCATGTACACCATAGAACAGTTACCATGGCAACAGCTAAAGTTGCGTCAGATGCCTTACCACATGATCATGGATACCATGGTCATGATGATCTCGTTGAGGATGTTGAAGAAGTCGCACATAACGCGTCCTCGCTCGCCCATCCGACTCATGCAGATCCCAAAGGTGATGAAGAACCCAATCAGACCTAATGACACAGAGCAGAGGGGATATGTCAGCCAGGACTAGACCAGGACTAGACCAGAACTAAAGCACGACTAGAGCAGGACTAGAGCAGGACAGAACCACTAGTGAACCAGGATTGAACCGGGACTGAACCAGGACTGCACCAGGACTGAACCAGGACTAAACCAGGACTAAACCTGGACTGAAGCAGGACTAAACCTGGACTGAACTAATACTAGACCAGGACTGAACCAATACTAGACCAGGACTAAACCAGGACTGAACCAGGACTGAAGCAGGACTAAACCTGGACTGAACCAATACTAGACCAGGACTGAACCAATACTAGACCAGGACTAAACCAGGACTGAACCAGGACTGAAGCAGGACTAAACCTGGACTGAACCAATACTAGACCAGGACTAAACCAATACTAAACCAGGACTAAACCAGAACTAAACCAGGACTGAAACATGCTTTAAACATACCCAAGACGTTCATGCCCCACTTGTACTCCAGCTTCTTCTTTCCAACCAACAGAGGCTCTGTTTGGTTTGACACAGACACATGGGCGATCTTCAACACTGTCTGCACCTGCACAACCAAAGAATAAAGACATTCAGATATTTTCATGGGTAATACCCATGATTCACTGCAGACGAGCTACTAGTCTGCTACTTCAAAATCAATGTTAAAGGTCCTATATTAACCAAAGCTGACTCATGTAAGCTTTAAGACATGTTATAATCTTGTTACCTCATCAAAAACATACCTGGAGTTGTGTTTTGTTTCATTTAAATGCTTGAATAACCCAAAGCTCAAATGCGCTGTTCCACCTTGTGATCTCATGAAGTGTTTTCAAGTTAACAGCTGCCATTTACTTTTTGTTCAGTAGAGACTGGTAATTCCAGGTTCCAAATCCAAATGATTGTAGTGAAGATGTATGGAGTTTAAAAACAATGTGGAGCACTTCCTGTATTACCACATGACTTCACAAGGTGGAGTGTTTTCCATTTGAGAGAAGAACTCAGCCTAAATTTATAGGGTTTGTCTGTTAAACGTGTGAATGAAACAAAACACAGCTCCAGGTATGTTTGTGATGAGAAAACAACATTATAACATAGATCAGAAAATAGAGTGACATGAGCCCTTTAAAAGGCATAGTAAAAGTAAAAACTACCAGAGATTGTATGTGTTTAATAATGTTTTAGTACTAATACCAAATTACTAGACGTCTCTTAGTGTCTCTTGAGGTGTAACTCCAGCTCCCATAAATTAAAGCTGTTGCTGTGTCCTTGGGCAATACACTTAACCCACCTCGCCCCCCGTATCTGTGTTCACACATGTATGAATGTGTGTGTGAATGGGTGGTTCCTTGATGTAAAGTGCTATGAGTTCCTTGAAGGTAAAAAGTGCTCTACAACAATGAGACCTTTTAACCCCTGTTCACAAGTATTGGGCTTTTTGCTGTAGACTGCGGCGTTACCTATGGATGTAAACGCATTGAGTGATGGCTTTGTTATTAGTGGTGATGTTTTGCACTAAAGGCCAGTGAGTGTTCAGTGTCTTTGTGTCGGGGATGAGAGCAGATTACAACAGCAGAAGGAGCCTCCACAGACTCTTTCTTCTAATCGTTCAAACGCACACACGGATTTAGACACAACATGATTGAGACGTGGATTAGTTTAAATGACCAGCTGGAAAACACAGGCTTCAGTGTACACAAACGCCCACACCGCCTAAACACCATACAACACACAGTATAGAGATGTTTAGTGTGACGTCACTTCCTGGTCCGTCAGCTGATTGAAAACATGTTACAATTTCCTCTTTTTTAGTGACAGGACGAAAAATGTTAAAGAGAGTGCAGTCGTTTAAAGTTAGCACGGTTATAAGCAGGGATGTACAACAGGGATACACGGATACGATACTGGTATAGAAAGTATTGCAGATATCCTGGTTGGGCCTTTAATTAGATGTAATAAGACAATTTATAGGCTGATTTTGGTCCAGAACGTCTCATAATGTTTGAACTTTTCTTGATACAAAGCTGTTCGTTCGTGATTTTAAGTACAAATAACAGTTACATAACACTACTAGGGATGGGGCATATATGATAATATCGTTAATCGCGATAAAACGGTCCTCGATTAATCGTTCGTGGCAATTTTTCATAATCGTGATCATCACGGACGATTATAATCGTCTTTACAGCACCAGACTGCCTCATGTTTCTGGTTTCAATACAATGTTTAGATGCTAGTTTTGGTGTTTGCTCACAAGGGGGCGCTCTGTCATAGCAATGACACTTGTTGCGTCTGTGCCTGTTCTAGTGGCAGAATCTGCCGAAAAAAAGTTGCGGGTCCGAGGGCAAAACACGAGCAACTTGCACGCGCATTTACGAGACAAACATCCTGCATTGTTTGACAAACTTGAGCTAAAAATATTCATCGTAAGTGACATAAACTATTGAATGTAGATTGTGTTGTGTGTAGTAGCTAAACAGCATTTTACAGACACACACAAGATATATATTTACCTACAATCATGTCAATAGCACAATAACCCACGCTCACCGATCGAGAGCAGCATCTAATCCATCTAATTCTTTGATACGAACCGCTCCGGGTCAGAGATGCCTCTAGTTTAACTTGTACAAACATCCACAGTGTCCTCGATCGCGTACTTCCTTTGTTTTGTCCGTTTCATCATGTTTAGAAGCAAAACAGCGCCTAGAATGTGCGCGCATTATGCACGCTTCGTTTACTCGGTAAGGTCCGTCTGTTTATGGAAAATCTTGGCATGTCACACACATGCTCCGCTGCTCATTGGCTGTAATGAAAAAACATCACTAAACATGTCATGTGATTGGTTGATTCTAGACGGGGGAGAGTGGGGAGTAAACTTTCAGTCATCTGTAGCACTGATTCGCTGTTTGCGGCTCCAGTAACACACAACCTCCACCTTATTGGACAACACTGGTGTCAATCAGAAGCCAACACATGTGTTTAGCTCTAAGGAAGAAAGGCCGTGTCCCTATTCGTCACATGCACCGTTTGATGCACTGTTTGAAGTGCAGGTCGAAGTACCCACCCGACTTAAGGGCACTTTGGTGAATTTTTGGTGAATTGAGACACGGCCAAAGTCGATGCTGCTTAAGTTTATTATGCCTGAAATCGACCAAAGAAATGCCAAAAAGTGATGGACCAGATTTCGTGTGTGGAATACTTTCCTGCAGCAGATTGGACATGGAGGATCTAATTTATTTTGTGGACATAATTTCTTGACTGGGTTATATTCTCTGGACCTGTAGGAACGAATGAGACCAACTTTGTGGAATATGTTGATGTTTGACAGAACCAGAGCCTCAGAGGTGGGTGCAGTCCATATCCGCATTTTTGGCTTTTCTTAAAAACGTCTTTCCTGTCAGCACTGTGGTTATTCCAGGTGAAAATTGTTTGCATATACGAAAAGAGGAGCGCTGCAGCTTTCTTTTGATGTGTAGATTGTTTGCATGGGTGACGCATAAGTACATGTACATTCCTGTAGAGTTGTAAAGTAGGCCCGGGCCGTCAGAACGTTTACAAATTAATAATTTATGGTGATAATATAGTCATAATAATATCGGAATCATTTGGTCACGATAATCGTGAGTCTAAATTTTAATATCGTTCCATCCCTAAACACTACTAGATCTCTGTGTAACAAGTTAACTTTGTTTTAAGGAATTAAGTGCCATTTTCCATCCCCACACTGATATATGTTAATATCAGGTATCAGCAGATCAAAATATTCATAGTTAGTGAGATATACACACTGGTAATCCTATGTTATGTTAGATTATTGCTACATTATTTACATATTTTACACAGTTTCAGGTTAAACACTTTGAAAGGGAACAGTCTCAAACCTAGAAATCAGCTGTCCTCCTGTATCTCTGTGTGTCACATGTCCCCTAAATCGTTCAGCCCCATTTGAATGTATTTTCCAACAAATCCAGATGTTGAACTGTACCTGTTGGAAGCAGGCTTGGACCAGGTTTTCAGGGAAAAGGTTTCTGATGAGGTCGAGGAAGGCGTCCAAACTGCTGACCTCCGGGTTGCGGGGTAATGAACTTGTGGAGCTTGAGCCGGTGGAGCTTGAGCCACCCCCTCGGAGTTTGGGGTTTCCCGGGTGGATGCTGAGGACCAGGATCACTCCGAGGACGGCGGCGATGACGGTGGTGGACATGTAGTACACCATGGCTCTGCTGCCCATTCTCCCACTGGAACGAGCATCCAGACCTGCTAGACCTGCAACCACCAGAGAGAAAGACACATTTAAATGAGCCATTTTCTGCAAACTGGACTTTTCATCTTTTAACAATGTTAAAATGTTCATTGAGCCTCTGAAGTTGTATTTGGAGTGATTCATGTTTGAGTAACCCCCATTTTCACCTCCACCGGTAACGCCCACTGTGATATACGCACTTCCTTCTCCAGTTTTATTAGGATTAGTTAGGATTCAGCAGCATTGTGAAGTCATAGTGCTACAAATGAAAAAATGGGCTGCTTGCTAGTGTGATGTGCAGCTATCCATAGAGGACACCGACAGCATGTGATGTGGCGGTTTGTTGTGATGACGCTTACGGTGACAGCAGCTCCCTCAAAGGACTTGTTTCTTTTATTAAGTTGTTTTAGATGAATATTGTGATTTAAAATGTGCCAAATACAACATAATGATACATGCATGTCAGAGATTATAACTACAGAGACACAAGCACAACAGGGCTGATTTAAATACAGACTGTGGTTATTTAGGTGATATAATATTATTCAAACATCCTGTTATGAGTAACACCACAACCTCGTTAGGTCAATGATAGTGTCAGGTCCAGAGGGGTGGTCTGCTGTGATTGGTCATTCAAAGTAAAAGTTTAGGAAACAAGTTATGGATAAGGTTAAGCTTAGGGATAAGAAAATGTTCTGGGTAGTTGACATGTGAGCAGAAGTAACTATAAAGGTCCTATATTACACAAAATTGACTCGTGTGAGCTTTAAGCCATGTTATAATGTTGTTACCTCATCAAAAACAAAACACAACTCCAACCTGGAGCTGTGTTTTGTTTCATTTATATGATTAGGTAACCCTTTAGTATTAGTCTGTCTATATCTCCAAAGCTCAAAATGCTCTGTTCCACCTTGTGATACCATGAAGGAGTAGTTTTCAAGTTAACAGCTCCTTTTACCTTTTACTCAGTAGAGCTTGGCAGTTCCAGAGCTGAAATCATCCAAATGATTCTAGTGAAGGTGAATGGAGTTTAAAAACACATTCGAGCACTGTATTACCATAAGACATCACACATGACAAACAAGTGTTTTCAGTTTGAGAGACGGACTCAGCGTAAACATGCAGGGTTTGTGTGTTAAACATGTGTGAATGAAACAAAACACAACTCCAGGTCTTTATTATGAGAAAACAACATTATAACACAGATCAGAGAATAGTGCAAAATGTGTCACCTACAGCCTTATCTCAACTTACACTATAAAATCAAACATAAAACTGTCAAAAAAATTACATTTGAGGCCTGTTCATAACAACAGAAGCTAACATGTTACCACAGCAACCAGAACTACGTGATTACTTCCTGGCCAGACTAACCAAAACATGTTCTTATATACCGTCTCCTCTCAGTCCGCTCTTGAGTTTCATGTCTCACTGTGGATTCTGTTCACATTAAAGGGGAGGTGTCTCGTACCTGTGATGAGGCTGGAGATGATGAGAGGCAGAATGAGCATCTTTAACATCCTCATCAGGATCTCTCCTGGAAATGACACCATGGTCAGAGCCGCCGTGTCCCGAACTGCCATGTACCGGAGCAACATCCCGAACACTGTGCCCATCACCACACCTGAGAATACACACACAATTATGTTTGTGTAATCCCTCGTCGTCGTCCAGGTCTGATCCATAGAAAAAGACAAAGTTTAAATTTGTCAACTGGACAAATCGTTGTAAGAGTGAAGATGTTTCGCTGCTCATCCAAGCCGCTTCTTCAGTTCTGGTCAGATTGCAGGTGGACACTGAATATATATCCGAAGGGAGAGACTAACCACACTGGAACTGTCATGAGAATTCCTCTGGACCACAGTCTGCTGTACATCTCCATCTCAAAGCTGCTAACCACTCCTTTGAAGCCAGAGAAAAGAAATGGTTTGAGAGGAGAGTTAAAGAAGCTATTTTTGTAAAAAAGAGAATCCTTCGTTAAAACAGGAATGAGGGCCTGATCCATAATCTCTCCTCCATCTATAACTCCATCCTCAGACCCCAAACAAAGAGAACAATAGCAGAGTTGTTAAAGGTTGAACAGGGTAGTTTCAGCTGAAACTGGAGACAATAGATGTTTACAGTTCCAGAGTGGTTAGTCCCTCCCTTCAGCTATAAGGCAGTGCCTTATAGCTCCGACAGCTATAAGGCAGTGTCCACCAGCAATCTGACCAGAACCTACAAAGATTTGTCCAGTTGACAGATTTAAATTTTGCTATGCTAACTATGCTAAACAGTATGTGTGCTAGTGCCTAAAGCTATTCCGATGATATAAAAGTTGTGTAGGTTTGCAATCTTGTTTAGGTTTATGTCAAGCCGAATATCCAATCAGAAAGCAGAATGAGATGAATGCCTTACTTTGGGTTGCCAGACTCTACAACTTATGTCCAATAAGAGAATGGATGGTGAGATTCAGTTGTGATTGGATTAAACTAGAAGGAGGATAAGAGCACACTTTAAAGTTATTAGATCTAAATTATAAACTGTATGTATAAATTGACATAGCTAACCTATTAACTGCCATGTTCAAAATAGCTTTCAGGATCGTCATTTTGATCTTAAAATGTTCATATTAACCCACTCTACAGGATCCTGGTGCTTTTATTTCCCTATTGTGTCCGTAACTCAAGATATGAACTTTAACAACAAAGAAATCAGGCGCCTTCTTTCTCTGATGTTGCTCACGCTAAAGTTAGGAACTGACAGAGTTGCTAAGCAGGGAGGGAAGGGGTGTTACCTTCAGCAGTCTTGCTCCAAATTGGCTCTTTGCTTACTATGATATTTGCGGACGAAATTTGGAATATGAAACATGGCTCCCAATTCTCCTCTCTAACTGCTCTAGCCTCGATGAGTTTCATTTGGCTGGAGCCGAACGCTGTGGGGGACGTCACACTCCCTCATTCCACTTCTTTATACAGTCTATGAGTGGAACATTATGGAGCTTCACGTGTTACTACAGTGTTGTCTGTAGCAGCGGGGAGCCATGTTCTGGCACTAAATACGCAGGATTATTCAAACATGTGTGAATGAGACAAAACATAACTCCAGACATGTTTATGAGGGGAACTACATTAGGACGAACTTGAATAACTGCTGAATATCTCATGTTGTTTACAGGGAGAGTGCTGGCCTCATTAAGCTCTTAAACGCTGTAATCGACCCCACTGTGGATAAAGTACATTGCATTTTTAATTTATTTGGTATTTAGAGCTGTTTCTCTGTAATGTTTGTGGTCTGCCTGGCGTCCACGGCCGATTGTGTGCAGAGAATGGTGCAGTCTGGATGGCATTTATTTTTACGAGTGCCCTCTGAGCGATCTGAACACGTTCTATAAGCCCTATATTACCCAGAGCGGCAGATCTCGTTTCATTAAACTGTTCACTGCTTCAAATGAAAGTCTTGAACCGCTTTTCCAAATGATCAACTTCTGTTTTTGCTTCGAGCCAATTTACAAAATATATGAAAATACATGAAAATACACAAACGTGTGTACCATGCCACACTGTATTGTTTCAACCTTTAACCCTGTTTGAATGTGATAAAATATTCCACAATAGAGCTTTAACCATATTCTACTGTGAGGAAATGTTCCACAGTCGAGCATTAACCCTGTTCTAATGTGGTAAAATGTTCCAGGGTGAGACTTTAACCCTGTTCTAATGTGATGAAATGTTCCACAGTGGGGCTTTAACTCTGTTCTAATGAAGTGTGCCCCTAAGAAACATCCCTGGAGTTGTGTTTTGTTTTGTTCACACATTTTTTCAGTAGTCCTGAGCATCAGGACACAAAGTTCCACCTTATGACATCATCAGGTGGTGATCCAGAAGTCCTCCTCTGTGTTTTTAAAGTATGGTTTTACTCCTGGCTTTGGTCTTGTTTTAGTTCGTTTTTTGGCCTGGCTCTGATCTGGTTTTAGCCTGGTTTTAGTCCTGGCTCTGGTTTGGTTTTAGTCCAGTTTTAGTCCAGTTTTAGTCGTGGCTCTAGTCTGGTTTTAGTCTGGTTTAAGTCTTGGCTCTTGTCTGGTTTTAGTCTGGTTTTAGTCCTGGGTCTGGTCTGGTTTTAGTCCGGTTTTAGTCCTGGCTCTGGTCTGTGTGACTGATGACCCCCGTCTGCTGCAGTGTAAACATGTTTAACATGAGATGTGAATCTGGAAGACAAATTACACACATCCACATACCACAGAGTCAAGACCAAAAGGCCGGACCAGAGACCGGACCAGAGATTGGACCAGAGACCAGACCAAAGTCTAGACCAGAAATCAGTCCAGAGTATAGACAATAGACCAGACCAGAGTCTAGACCAGAGACTGGAGGTGAGACCAGACCAGAGACTGGACTGGAGACCACAGACCAGAGACTGGACCGGAGACTAGACCAGAGACCAGAGTCTAGACCAGAGGCCAGAATCAAGGCCAGAGTCTAAACCAGAGATCTGACCCAAGACCAGAGAGCAGACTAAACACTGGACCAGACCTCTGGACCTCTGTAGTCACAGCTGCTCTGGGACAGACTGACGAGGCTGCCTATGTGCACCATTGGGCCCCCGACCACCACCAACACTCACACACCACATTCATGCTAGGCGATGTGGGTGAAGTGTCTTGCCTAAGGACCCAACAACAGTTTGCATTCGAGCCACTGCTGCCCCACTGTGGCACCTGGTGTTCCCAGCGGTCTCCAAGTCCTGACCAGACCCAGCCCTGCTTAGCCTCTGAGATCTGCCCAGATCAGGCTTTGACAGGCTTATGGCTGATATCTAACCCTCTGTACTGGCAAATTCATATCAGTTCCTATAGTAGTTCCTGCAGTAGCTTCTGTAGTATTTCCACACAGTACCTGCCACAGTGAAGCCCAGCAGCAGGCTGTGAGTGTGCCTTGTTCGTGTTTTAACTACATCATGTAATAATAAGAATAGTAGTAGTAATAAGAATAGTAGTAGTAATAGTAATAGTAGTAGTAGTAGTAGTAGAGTTAGTAGTAGTAGTAGTAGTAGTAATACAATTAGGAGTAGTAGTATTATGATGTAGGCTGTAGTACTTCCGCACTGTACCTCCCACAGTAAAGCCCAGCAGCAGGTTGTGTGTGTTGCGGCTGCAGTGTCCAGCGTCTTTAAAGGCCATCTCTGTGTTATCGTCTCGGGGCGTCTCTTCATTGCCCTTTTTGGAGCTGAGCTGGTTTCCCTGTGCCTGGTTGGTCATCCTCCCTGTGAGATCAGAGAGCGTGAGGTCAGATCATGAGGTCAGAGAGAATGAGGTCACAAAGCATGAGATCAGAGAGCGTGAGGTCAGAGAGCGTGACATCAGAGAGCGTGAGATCAGGGAGGTCAGAGAGCGTGAGATCAGAGAGTGTGAGATCTGAGAGCGTAAGATCACAGAGCGTGTGAGGTCAGAGCTTGTGAGGTCAGAGCTTGTGAGGTCAGAGAGCGTGAGGTCAGAGAGCGTGAGATCAGAGAGTGTGAGGTCAGAGAGCGTGAGGTCAGAGTGCAATAATATTTTGGGTTTTTGTTGGGGCGTTTTTAGAAAAACACAAAATGGCTGATACTCTCCATTTGTGGAAGTGAGGTCAGTGAGCTTGAGGTCAGAGAGCGTGAGGTCAGAGCATGGGAGGTCAGAGAATGTGAGGGAGAGCGTGAGGTTAGAGAGTGTGAGATCACACAGTGTGACGTTAGAGAATGTGAGGTCAGAGACTGTGACATCAGAGCGTGTGAGGTCAGGTAGCGTGAGGTCAGAGAGCGTGAGGTCAGAGAACGTGAGATGACAAGAGCGTGTGAGGTCAGAGCGTGTGACATCAGAGAGTGTGAGGTCAGAGAGCGTGACATCACAGAGAGCGTGAGGTCAGAGAGTGTGTGAGATCAGAGAGCATGAGATCAAAGAATGTGAGGTCAGAGCGTGTCACATCAGAGAGCGTGAGGTCAGAGTGAAGTAATATTTTGGGTTTTTGTTTGGGGCGTTTTTAGAAAAACACAAAATGGCCGATACTCTTCATTTGTGGAGCAGGTGACAACACAATGGCACAAAATTATATTATTTGTAGGCCTGTACTCGACTAAATACATTTTTGTTGGACTAAAAGATTCCCATCCAGTCGAGCCCATTTCTGTAATGTAGCTCTGAGCAATGTTGGAGATGTCAAGGATTGTGCATAACCTTCAGAATAATTACATTAAAATTTGGGCAATATTAATTATAACTGCACATCTGATGCTCATGGCACAATATTTATGTTATGTCACGATACTAAAATTTCAAATGTGATTTCGATACTAAGGAATAGACTCGATACTTCATACCAATTCCCAATACCAGATTAGACAATAGAATGTGATTTTCAGCATTATCAGTGGTATCAGTGCTCTTGTTTTGAGGTGTTTTTGGGTGAAGAGGAGCAGCTCAGGTCAGTCTCAGCTCAAATCAACTGTTTGGATTAAATCCCCTGATAGACCAGGAGCACGGACCAAACTAAACGGTCCAATCAGCTGCTGCAGTCTGTGGTTCACCAATCACGTCTCAGCTCTCGACACATTCAAACAGATGCACTCTCTTTTCCTCCATCTTCTCTGTTTGGACAAAGTGAGAGTCATGGCTCACGGACCAGAGGAAAACCAAACACTACCTCAGCTGCTGCTTAAACACAAAACAAGTAGGAACAGAGCGCTGACCTCAGGAAAGCTCCATGCATTATTCAGACTACTTTTACAACTTGAGGACAAGTATTCATATTCTGCAGTGACATCACGCTGAGGGTGCTCTACATGTATGTGTGTGGCGAAATGTTCAGCAATGCGCACATTAGCAAACACAGGCTGATAAGTTTTTAAATTATCTGAAAACTCAAGAAAAAATACAAAATGGATTTAAACAGCACATTTTCAGGAGCCTGTAATCAATCCGAGCGTTCATGGTCCTGTTTAAGAGTTTGATTTTCAACAAAAAGGTGAGAGTGGCTAACTGAAAAACTGAAGGCTAATGCTAGGTAGTTTGTGAATGTAATGTTATTTGAGAGGGACTTGTTTAGCAGCAAAAATCATCTCAGCTGTTGTAGTTCAGCAAGGTTAGTTCTTTATGGTCAGACTGTGTTAAAACAAAGCTCAGATTAAAGTCTAATAAAGTCCCAGATAGAGTAGAGTAGAGTAGCATCACACCAGAGAATGTTGATGACATCAGCTACAAAGTATCAATTGGTCTTTTACATTATCACTAATATAGAAAAGCATCCCACACATGAAACTACTACACATCACATCAGGTTTGTCAAGTTGCTGTATACAGTTTTGTATCATGTTTTTGTATATTTATGGAGAATTGTCGTGTGGATGTATGAAACAGCTGATCAGGGCTCGAGTTCCGTCCTAGTATGTTTGTGCATGAAACAGCTGGAATGCTCAGGGCTCGAGTCCCGTCCCTGTACGTGTGTGTGTATGAAACAGCTGGAATGATCAGGGCTCAGGACCAGAGTTGAGCTGAACCATATCATGAAATGTGACACACAGATGTTCTGTTAAATGTGAATATGTTGCAGATGCAGCCGATGTTCTGAGCTGTGAGTGAAGAGAGAGAATAGAGCTATAGTCTCACACTCAGAGCCGCTCAGACACTGGAGGAGTCACAGCCTGATGTGGCACCAGTTTAAACCTGTTTATTCTGTGTTCTGTGGTCACATGCGAGTTCTCACAGTACATGTATTCATGTTAAAGTTTCACAGAAACAAAAATGATTTGACCAGAATCCCAATGACAGAGTGGAAACAAAACTTGATGAGCCTTACTTAAAGCTACAGTATATAACTTTCTGGAGGTGGCACGTCACATGCATGACTCCATGGAAACAGAAAGTTAAAACCATATTTGGGAAGATTCTCCATGGAAATTGATCAGATTCATGCCATACTGTGGAATATTGTAGCCGAAAGAACAACATTTCCATGGAAACAAGGAGGAGAAGTCAGGTTTGTGGAGATGCAAGCCCACTCATAGTAAGGACACAGGACGCATTTTTCATTCAAATAAATGCAACTAATTTGAAAAAAAACAAAAAACAAAACTTTTATTTTAAGCATTTTTTTTTTTGCTAAAAAGTTACATACTGTGACTTTAAATAACCTGAAACAAATGTGTTCAAATATTATAAATGTCACTGTTCAGTATTTTGTCATTGTATTAATATAAAAATGTCTCTTGTATACTATGAAAGAAACTTTAGACCCTGGGCCCTGTTGCCCAGTTCCACCTATCAGTGTAACACCAGAGTTCATCCAATCAGTGACCAGCACCTCACAGCCCCAGCACCAAGCACACAGTATACAGGGAGAGGGGCTGTAGTCGACTAAAGACATGTGCTGCCCATCAATTGGTCCACTAAAAAGGGGGCGTGGCAAAAGCTGTCAAAACTGTTCTGTATCTCTATGTATCTGACCCAAACTGCAACAAGACTACACCTGCAGTGGGAGTTCATGCAAAAACTACTATTTATGCAAAAAAAGTACTAGGAAACTATGTATTTATATAAAGACAGATTAAACTTGTGAATCATGTATTTAATCTGACATTTTTATACATACATAAATACCAAAAAATACCAAATCTTCAGCTCACTCACTCACTGATTTCTGTTGTAGTACCACAGAAATCCTCAGAATCTAAATCCTAAATAAAATTATAAGACTCAATCAACAGATTAATTGGCAACACAGCTGAAGGCCCAAAGCTCTAATATGGAGTTTAACAGCTCGTTTCCTCTGCAAAGCTAAACAACCACTTTTAAATGAACCCACATTTAGACACAACCAGAGCGTTACAAAGAAAATATTTGTCTACAATACATCGTTTGTTCAATCTTTAAACATTTAACTGCAGAATGTACACATCTGGAAACCATCTACAACACATCTACAAAGTGCAAGAAAGAGTGTGGTTCTAGAAAGTGGTTCTGGAGTGCTGTTCTAGAGACTGGGTTCTAGAGTGTGGTTCTAGAAAATGGGTTCGACTGTGTGGTTCTAGAGTGTGGTCTGGAGAGTGAGTTCTAGAGTGTGGTTCTACAGCATGGTTGGATTGTGGTTCTAGAGAGTGGGTTCTAGAGTGTGATTCTGGAGAGTGTGGTTCTACAGCGTGCTTCTGGAGAGTGTGTTCTAGAGCAGGGGTGTCAAACTCAAATTCACAGAGGACCAAAATTAAAAACTGTGACTAACTCGCGGGCCAAACTAAATATTTATTGAAACATTTTAGCAACATCTGCATGTTTTTCAGAAGGGGTGGATTAAATTTGAGTGAGGCAAGAGGTAGCAGACGCAAATAAGTGTCAATAGAAGGGCCGGCACCAACACATTTGCAAAGCATTCTGGGATTCATAGTATTAGAGGTGCATACTGGTGTGACAGCAGGTGGGCCACCTCTAATACATATTTAATATCATCTCGCGGGCCAAATATATTCATATTGAGGACCAAATTTGGCCCGCAGGCCTGAGTTTGACATGTCTGTTCTAGAGTGTGGTTCTACAGCGTGGTTCTAGAGAGTGGGTTCTAGAGTGTGATTCTGGATCGTAGTTCTAGAGAGTGGGTTCTAGAGTGTGGTTCTAGAGTTTTACCTGTTCCTTCATATGTTTCCTATTGCCCATGTCTCGGCTCTATCGTCAGAGCTCGTTGTCATTGGAGACACTGGTACGATTCGCAGATGTGTATTTTTGGGCGGAGAATGTAGAAAATCCAGGTTTAAAAACAGATTTATGATCAGGGGAGGGGGAGGGAGGGGCCTGTTGTCTTATGATCAGAAGAGGGGGAGGGTCCTATTGACTTCACAAATCCTCTTTCAGTCCTTATGTGGGACTTAGCTGCACATTGTTTTAAAAGGAACAATGCCGTTTGAATAATCGCTCTGCAGTTAATTTTTATCAAATGGAGATCAGTCTGAGTGTTTTTAATGGAGAGGTCCATAGCCAATTCTCTTCATGTGGTTTGGAGCAGAAATTTCAGTGTTTTGGACTGATCAAGACTTAAATAAAATCGGAATTTGCAGTTGATTAATTTGATACTTTGTAGCTGATGTCATCAACATTCCCTGGGGAGATGATGCTAACTGGAGGCACTGCTATGTTTGTAGCTCTGTTACTCAAGTTAGACTTTAATCTGAGCTTTGTTTTAATACAATCTGACCATAAAGAACTGACTTAGCTGGAATGAGAGCAGGTGAGCTGATTTGTGCTGCTAAACAAGTCCCTCTCAAATAACATTACAGCCACAAGCTAGCTAGCATTAGCCAATAGCTTTTCAGTTAGTCACTCTCACCTATTTGTTGAAAATCAAACTCCTAAACTTGATCATGAATGCTCAGATAGATCACAGGCTCCTGAAAATGCACTGTTTAAATCTATTTTGAATTTTCAGTTTTCAGACAATCTTGAAATGCTTTTGTCCTTGTTTGCTAATGTGTGCATTGTGTCTCCATGGTAACCGCTGAACATTCCACCATAGAGATACTAAATACTAGATACTAAATAATTGCTCAAAACTCTTCAGATTACATTCTCGCTCCCAACACACGGAAGTGATCGGCTGTAGCCACATCTGCCCTGGGACTGAATACTACAAATAAGGCTGCCAATCTTTGACAAGGGGCACAAGCAAAAAAGGTGAAGTGACTTGCCCAAAGATACGACACCGGTACTAAAAGTGTGGAACCTGACATATACCATGTATTTGAGCAAAATGTTTACAGTACAGATATACTGTATAAGCTGAGGTCAAAATAAGTCCACTGTGTACTGTCTGCATCTAATTATGAAGTGTTTTATTGAGAATCAGGAAGTGCACTTTAGCACAGTAGTCCTTGTTAACATTATTGTGACGCCCACACTCCATGCTGATCTCTGAGAGGTATGGTAAGTGCTTCTAAACTCATCATGGTGAATAATTAGGATGCTCTGAATGCATAATGTAAGTGCAGAATAATTTTGGACCAGTTCTGTTTTTCATTTTTTTTTAAGACAGTAAGAACTAGGTACACACCTTCAAAGTTAATGTTCTGAAATTAATGTGATCCTTGGATTAGTTTAAAATTCTGATTTCAGTTTTACATGTAAAAAGTAAATACATTTTAGTTGCCATATCACACATTTTGCCTTCTTCTAGGAAAGAGTGGGAGCACTGAGGTCTTCATTATACAAAGGAGTCCAGATGTTTTGGTCTCTGTTGCGTCTAAACTGCAGCTGGACTGGAGCTGCTCGTCGTCACGGTAACAATACAGCCTGATCTATAACAGACAGATCGCAAGTGTCTCAGAGGAAATAGAAAAATGTATCTCTCTCTCTCCTTACTTTTTTTTCCTTCACTTTCCTCCTCTCTCTCTCCCTGTTCTCTCTCCCTTTAAAGAAGACACATGGTCACTCTGGTATTCAGTTATGATCTATGACACATGTACATTTTTATCTTGTTCATTATAAATCACAAAATTAATATAAAACGACTTAGTAGAATTGTGTTTGATGACTTGAGCTGATTCCCGTCTGCCCACTTACATTACATCACTATAAACACCATCACAACAAAGTGCCACTCTGATGGACCATGCTGAGGGCGCCCCCTATGGACAGATACAGGTCACAGTGAGTAGTGGATAAAAAAAAAAAAAAAAAAAAAAGTAAATCCCAAGCAATGGCATCTAAAAAATGCAGCACAACAAAGCTCGCTTAAAGTAATAATGATGATGTTCTTCCCAAGCCTCTGCTCTGTTTCATTCACTCCACACTGATCGGTGATGTAAGCTCCTATTGTAGCCACAGCTGCCCCGGGACAGACTGACTGAGGCGAGGCCAATCTGCATCATTGGCCCCTCCCACCATCACCAATACACACCACATTCATACTAGGCAATATGGGTAAAGTGTCTTGCCCAAGGACACAACAACAGAACTTGGTCTGTGCAATTTTGAGTTAATGATGAGAGGAAACCATCACAGCATGGTTAAAGTTGTTGAAAATGAATCATGCAATATACAGTGAGGTAAATAAGTATTTGAACACCCTGTGATTTTGCAAGTTCTCCCACTTAGAAATCATGGAGTGGTCTGAAATTTTCATCTTAGGTGCATGTCCACTGTGAGAGACATTATCTAAAAAACACATCTGGAAATCACATTGTATGATTTTTTAAATAATTCATTTGTATGTTACTGCTGCAAATAAGTCTTTGAACACCTGTCTATCAGCTAGAATTCAGACCCTCAAAGACCTGTTAGTCCGCCTTTAAAAAGTCCACCTCCACTCCACTTATTATCCTAAATTAAAAAGTTCCTGTTTGAGGTCGTTAGCTGCATTAAGACACCTGTCCACCCAATACAATCAGTAAGACTCCAACTACTAACATGCCGAAGACCAAACAATTGTCAAAATGCACAAGAGACAAAATTGTAGACCTCCACAAGACTGGAAAGGGCTACGTAGAAATTGCCAAGCAGCTTGGTGAAAAAAGATCCACTGTTGGAGGAATTATTGGAAAATGGAAGAAGCTAAACATGACTGTCAATCTCCCACAGACTGGGGCTCCATGCAAGATCTCATCCCGTGGGATCTTAGTGATCCTAAGAAAGGTGAGGAATCGACCTAGAACTACACGGGAGGAGCTGGTCAATGACCTGAAAAGAGCTGGGACCACCGTTTCCAAGGTTACTGTTAGTAATACACTAAGTCATGGTTGAAAATCATGCATGGCACGGAAGGTTCCCCTGCTTAAACCAGCACATGTCCAGGCCTGTCTTAAGTTTGCCAATGACCATTTGGATGATCCAGAGGAGTCATGGGAGAAACTCATGTGGTCAGATGAGACCAAAATAGAACTTTTTAGTCTTAATTCTACTCGCCGTGTTTGGAGGAAGAAGAATGATGAGGACCATCCAAAGAACACCATCCCCACTGTGAAGCATGGGGGTGGTAGCATCATGCTTTGGAGGTGTTTTTCTGCACATGGGACAGGACGACTGCACTGTATTAAGGAGAGGATGACCAGGGCCATGTATTGCGAGATTCTGGGGAACAACCTCCTTCCCTCAGTTAGAGCATTTAAGATGGGTCGTGGCTG
Organism: Periophthalmus modestus; assembly: GCA_019594935.1. Classification (NCBI taxonomy): domain Eukaryota; kingdom Metazoa; phylum Chordata; class Actinopteri; order Gobiiformes; family Gobiidae; genus Periophthalmus; species Periophthalmus modestus. Next base: position 6,934,877 of record JAIEZT010000019.1, on the reverse strand, counting down.
GGTCTTCCAACATGACAATGGCCCGAAGCACACAGCCAGGATAACCAAGGAGTGGCTCCGTAAGAAGCATATCAAGGTTCTGGAGTGGCCTAGCCAGGCTCCAGACCTATACCCAATAGAAAATCTTTGGAGGGAGCTCAAACTCCGTGTTTCTCAGCAACAGCCCAGAAATCTGACTGAGCTAGAGAAGATCTGTGTGGAGGAGTGGGCCAAAATCCCTCCTGCAGTATGTGCAAACCTGGTGAAAAACTACAGGAAATGTTTGACCTCTTGTAAATGCTACTGTATCAAATAGTAACACTTATTTTCTCAGGTGTTCAAAGACTTATTTGCAGCAGTAACATACAAATAAATTATTTTAAAAATCATACGATGTGAATCCACATCGCTCCAAGAAACACTGAAAACCAAACAATATAGAAACACATGAAAACGCAACAAATAATTCTACAAGAAACCCACAAAATCATCCCATTTGTATCAGTGACAAGGACCATTCTCCCGTCACATTTATCCAACCACACCACAACATCTGGAGGGGTATCTGATGCACCGCAGCATCTGGGAGGGCACCATGGCTAACATGCTAACAAAAGCTATTTCCTGTTTATCAATGCACAGCACTCATGTAAAGGTCAAAACTCTGATATTTCCAGGTCATTATGCAGCTAACATGAGCCAAACCCACGGTATTACAGAAAGAGACACTAAAACGCAGCGTAGAGACTCAAAGAAGTGAAATAAATGCAACAAACAAAAAACAAGCTGACAATAAACCAGAAGAAGCTTTGTGTTTACTCTAGCTTTAGCCTCATCTGACAGCCCACAAAATTGGAATAACTAAACATCTTTTGTGAAAAGTATGATTTATAAATCATTAACGTCAGTGTCTCATGAAGCAGAGCCCTGCCCCTGGACCCGGAGCTCAGAGCCCGGAAACCCAACTGGGCCGGTAAAGAGACGCACCAGACAGACCCACTCCAAGGCGACTCCAGTGGAAAAGAGGCTTCAAGGTCAAGTTTGTGGAAATGCAAGCCCAGTCACAATAAGAAAATGCATGTTTTTCAGTGCAATAAACACAGAACCAAAATGAAAAAAAACATGTCTATTAACAAAATACACAAGTAAAAATATCACACTTTATGATATTGGGCCTCTAGAAGTCATTTTGACCACTTCTATTATCATTTAGGTTTCCAAGAACAAACAGATTGAAATTAGACTTAAACTAGACTAGACTCAGCTGAAATGATCAAGTTTTCTCTTATTCCTAACTCCTTGTAAAATACAGAGCTCCTCAGTGCTTCAGCTTTAACATAGAGCTTTATGTGCTCACAATAGGGACTCAGTCACATTTCACATATTTGAAACTGTTTTTTTTTTTTTTTTTTTTTTTTTTAACTTTTTTCCTGGAGTGAAATAAAGCCAGGTCAAACCACAAACAAAATAGTAAAAAAAAATAGTATTTGTGAAGCAGATTAAAGTCATGTGTCAGAGGTTATAAATATGAATGGATTTACACAGACAGACAACGTGTGTGTGAGAGATGAGGGAGGGAGAGAGAGAAAGAGAGAGAGGGGAAGAGAGGGAAAGAGAGGGGTGATAGAGGGAGACAGAGGGAGGGAGAGACAGAAAGAGGGGGGAGTGTGTGCAAGGATTATCACAGATGCTTGTTGTCTAGTGTGAGTTTTGACGAGGTTCCAATGTAATCTGCCCTCTCTCTCTCACTCTCTTTCACTATCTCTCCCTGCTTCTCTGTACCCCCCTCTCCCTTACTCCTTTTCTCTTTCACACCCTTCCCTCCACACTCCCTCTCTCTATACCTCCCCCAATCTTTCATCCCCCTCTTTTCAGTGTTTCTCTATCTTCCCTTCTCTCTCCACCTGTCTCTTTCCCTCTAACTTCCTCTCTCTTTCTTCCCTCCCTCTTTCTCTCTCTCCCTCCTTCACCAGAGCAGCAGTAGAGAGGAGGAGAGGGACCCTGCTCTGGATCATTAGATATTAACACACTCTGGGAGAAGTGTAAACATAAGTAAAGTAAATCAGTGAAGATTACGACAGATCTGGGGGGTTTACAGCATGTATGTCTATGGCAGAATGTTCTGCATTTTGGTGACATAATGCACACGTTAGCAAACACTGATCCTCTGCTCCATCTGACCCTCTTCTCTGCATCCTCTGCTCCTCTGACCCTCTCATCTGCATCCTCTGCTCCTCTGTTCATTCATAAATTTCCTCTTTGGTCTTCCTCTCAGCCTCCTGAGCCTAAAACGTGTCAGTAAAAGTGTTCAGTTATTTTCATCTTTGGCTCGGGTCTGAAGCTGCCTCTCTCCTTGTGTTGGCTCTTTTTTAACCTCAGAGTCATTTGGGTTTGAGACTAACTCTAAAGACTAAAGCTTACTAAAACAGAGCACAGTAAAACCCTGAAGCTTTTTTGTGCTAAATGTAGAGCCACAAAACACCACAAAAATTACAGCTTTCTCCTGTTCTAAAGTGAATGTTACTAACATGAACTCAACACATTACCCCTTATTACACCTCGATCACTGACAATTCTAAAGGCTAACGACCGTATTTTAAAAACCCCATTTTACGCTGTTTGTTTGTTTGTTTGTTTATTATTTAATGAAGGGACAATGCATATTAAGAACAGAGGCATGGGGAACGAATCCCACAACTGTAAATATGTTTAATGATCTAAGTTATAATGTTGTTTCTTCATCTCAAACTGACCAGGAATTATGTTTTGTTTCATTCACACATTTAACACACAAACCCTGCATATTTAGGCTGATTTCTTCTCTCAAACTGAAAACATTTTGTTCCACCATGTTATGTCTCTTTACTAAGCTAAAGATAAAATGAGCTGTTAACTTGAAAACGACTGCGTCATGACATCACAAGGTGGAACAAGACAAAGAAAATTAGGGGCCTGAATGATTATGCTAAGTATGACTCAGGCACAGTTCACACTCTAAAGTTTCTGCTTGTTGCCTAGGTCTGTTAACAAACAGGTGTGTTGTCTGTGTAATCCCCCAGGTGTCCAGGTCTGATCCATAGTAAAAGAAAAATACAAATCTGTCAACTGGACAACTTTTTGTCCAGTTGACAAATTTGATTTTTTCTTTTGCAGTGCGTGTGTTAGTTTCAGTGTCATTAGCTCCTCCCATGAGACAGATATAAGGCAGTGTCCACCAGTAATTTGATCAGAACTGAAGAAGCAGCTTGGATGTGCAGCCAAACGTCTTCTCTCTAAAACTTTTTGTCCAGTGATAGATTTGAATTTTTCTTTTACTATGAATCAACTGAGGGATTACACAGACAAAAGTGGAATGGAGTGATTGAGGTTTTGTAGACAGACTAATAATAAAGAGTTACTCAAACATGTGTGAATGAAACAACACAGAATTCTAGGTATGTTTTTGATGAGGTAACAGCATTATAACATAGTTTAAAGCTCACAAGATATAATATAGGACCTTTCATTTTGCATAAATCAACCTTATTCAGCCCCGCCCACTTTTGCCTATAAACACTCCCCCGAAACCGTGCTTTCTTTGTGGTGGCACTTCCGGGTTAAGGCGGAATTCCATTCTTTTCAATGGCAGACTTGGGAAAAGTTTTGCCTAAAAAATATGATATAAAGTAGTGTTGATTTGTGTAGAATGTTCTATGTTCATGTGATCAACAACCCAACACCTCACTGATTCTGTGTGAGGCTTAAAAACGGCTCTGTAGTCCGTATAGACCTTAATTGCTGTCGCTTGCCCCACCCAAATGACAATGGCGACGCCCACGGCAACTTCCGGAATATGGTGAATATCACTGCTCTACTAACATCACTATAAACAAATGCTTAACTCTTCTGACTAAAATGTTCCTCTCTACTGCTGCTTCTCTCTTTCCTCCCTGTATTCTTCTCTCCCTTCCTTTCCCCCCTCCCCATCTCTTTCTTTACTCTCTTACCCCCCTCTCTTTCTCCTCCTCCCTCTCCCCTCTCCTTATCTCTCTCCTTCCTCTCTCTTCCTCTCCCACTCTCTCCTCCCCTCTCTTAGCCCCTCACTCTCTCTCTCCTCCTCTCCTTCTCTCCCTCCCCCTCACTGTCTGCCCCCCCTCTTCTGTCTTCCCTCCCTCCCCTCACCCTCCTCCTCTTTCTCTCCCCCTCCTTCTCTATCTTTCTCCTCCTCCCCCCTCTCCTTCTCTCTCCTCCTCCCCCTCTCCTTCTCTCTCTCTTCCTCCTCCTCCTCCTCCTCCCCTGTCCTTCTCTCTCCTAAACATCCTCCCTCTCTCTCCTTCCCCTCTTTCTCTTCCTCCCTCTCCTCTCTCTCTCTCGCTCCTCCTCCCCCTCTCCTTCTCTCTCCTCCTCCCCCTGTCCTTCTCTCTCTTCCTCCTCCCCACCCCCCCCCCCTCTCCTTCTCTCTTTCTCTCCATCCTGGTCTGTATAATCCCACTGTATTAATCTGTGGTTTGAACTCCTTAAGCAGAGAGTGAGTCTCACATCTGCTGCCTTCAGCCTCATAAAGCGGCTCTCATAAAGCCTCGGCTCTCTCACTGAAACACAATCACATCTTATACACACGGGACTGTCTTAACTTCACAATATTTATTTCAAATACTAAACAGATTACTGAATGTATTTAATTAAAATACTAATTCACATAAATAAGTAAAGTACTTGTTGGACATATCAGATGAGTTTCAGTTTATACTATTTTCAAGCCAAATGGTCAGAGAGCAGATTCCAGACTTTTACTCCTGTATCTCCAGCTCTCACTAGTCTAACACATGGCATAAATATTCAGCTAAAAAAATTATACACATTTGAAATATTAAGTAAATCTGAACAACTCAAAAAGTCAAACTACGATTAAAATTGAATTAAAGTAATTTTAACTGGAAAAACTGTTAGCTAATGCTAGCTAGCTTGTGACTATAATGTTATTTGAGAGGGACTTGTTTAACAGCACAAATCAGTTCAGCTGTTGTAGTTCAGCTAATTCAGTTCTTTATGGCAAGATTGTGTTAAAACAAAGCTCAGATTAAAGTCTGACTTGAGTGAGAGCTTCAGACAGAGCAGTGCCTCCAGTTAGATGTGAGCGGATTGAAGATGTTGACTCCTGTATTTTCAGTTCTAACACATGGCAGACATTTAGCTACAAATTAAAAATATATATATTTTGAAATTTTAAATAAATTTGAATAACTCAAAGTCAAACTATGATTCTAATTTCCAATATCCACAAATAAATAAAAAAATGTAGTTGTGGATATTGTTTATTCATATAGTTGTGCAGTATAGCAGCAGCTCTCTTTTCCTCTTGCACAATTTGAATAAAACGCTCTGAATCTGCAAAACATTTTGACTTAAACCTGAAATGAATAGTATTATGGAATCACTTATGTAACAGAGACCTGGACAGGGACGGGGATCCTGAAAGTAGTTTTACATTTATTCTATTAAAAAGCAGCAGAACAGGAGTTAAACACACACACGCGATTCTATATTTTATTTTTACTGTTATCACTATTATCGATTACTACACTACACATTTAAGGTTGATGTTTTATAGGTCAAAATTTCAAATGCAAATCTCATTTACACTCAAAAATAAAACAACAAACAGGGCTTTTCTGGAGACAAGAAGTGCTAAGTGGCTTGCCAAAGGACACAACTGAAGTCTGCACAGTTGGAAGCACGAAGCTTCTGGTCAGTGGATGAAGGCACTACCAACTCTTTGAGTTTCTGCTCAAAAATATATTTAAACATAATATGAGCTATTTTTTAAAATAACAAAAACAAATTGATAAATATAATTAAAAAAAACATAAAAGTAATACAATTTAAATAAATAAAATACAATTGATTTATTTATTTAACAAATATTTCTTTGATATGAAAATTTGAAAAAAAAAAAAAGCAGTCCCAGTAACCAGCCAAATGACCCAAACCAGCCAAAGTTAGCGAGTATTTTTATTTATTTATTTTTTTACGTACATCTCTCTCTGTAGTGTGTCAAAGTAGGGAGCATGTACTTAAGTTTAATGTCTACTAATAGTAGTAGTAGTAATAGTAGTACTAGTAATAGTAGTATATGTAAAAGTTGCCTACCTGCAGATGTGTGGCGGTCTTACACAGTGCTGTCACGGCGACCCTTTGCCTCTGATGTCGCGGCGACCCTCCGCTTCTGTTGTCGCGGCGACCCTCTGCCTTAGATGAAGGAGCAGACGGGGACGATGCTCTGGGCCTTTACGTCATCGGGAAACAACCAGGAGATTAACCCTGCCTTGGCTCATGACGTCCCTGCTCCACACACAGAGGGGGTAACGTCCAATCAGAGGAAGGAGCAGGGAGAGCATCTGACACAGAGGGAGGGCATCTGACACACAGAAAGGACATTTCAGAAGGTGTTAATAGAGGTCTAAACTACAGAGTTAGCTGCTTTTACACAGAAGAAGAATCCATGGAAACACAGACAGGTTCAGTTCTCAATGACATCTTAATAGAGGTAAGATCTTAAGCCCCGAGCCCGACCCAAGCCCGACCCGAAATTCGGGTTGGGCTCGGGCCTAAAATGTCAATCATTGCTTCGGGTCGGGTCGGGCTCGGGCTTCTCTCTCGCTGACTTTTTTTTTATAAATATATGTTTATAAAAATGTATACTAAAACGATGTGTGGATACTAAACTAAGTGTTGTGAGATGCGTGTCTGACTCTTACGTGTTTGGTTCGGTGCGGTGCGTGAGCGTGAGTGAGAGAGTGACGTGCGCGTGCATGTGTGGCGCATGTGGTTCGAGCGGTGTTGGATGAGCCTGTAGCTGTCTTGCTGAAAGAAGTACATGTTATTACGGTGCAGTTCACTAATAAAAGCTTTAACATAAGGAATACTTGTTTTAAAATAAATCATTTGGATAAAACAGAGAAGGCGCTGTAATGTAATTGCTATTTAACTAAACAGGAGCCGCAGAGCCAGAGCTCTGCGCACGTGAACGCCGCCCTCTTAATAATCTTCCCTCCGCAAGTCCGCATCTATTTTGACCTGGTATCCCCAATATGGAGGAGCAAGAAATTAAGGATAAACTAAAGACAGGAGAACTGAAAAGACAAACACGCACCGGTAAGAGTGAGGTGTGGAAAAGCTTCACATTAATTGTCGAAAATGCTACAAAACTTGCGTTGGCTTCGCTGAATGTGTCAATGTGGCGCTTTGCTTTCATACGAGAGCAAAAAGACTGGCACCTCGACGCTGAGCAGCATTTAAACAGCTGTACAGTCAAAATTGATGATCGTCAAAGTCAAACATCTAGGCCTCACAAATAAAATATTAAATTTCGGGTTTGCTTCGGGCACGGGCTTGCAAATCAAGTTAATTGGTCGGGCTCGGGCCGGGTCGGGCTTTAATACCCGCGGGCCGGGTCGGGTCGGGCTGGATTTTTTAGGCCCGATCTTACCTCTACATCTTAATACCCAAACACTTGTAGCATTATTAAATTCATGTCTATGTTTATTTATTTTGTTTGTTTATTTAAATGGGACAGCACATTCATTAACACAAGCTCATGTGAATATGCCAGATTTACCCATAGAGGTTCATGTTCTGTCGTCCCAATGGCAGGTTGATGTTAAGACAACAAAAGTCTTAGAGCATTTGCCTGAGTTCTAATTTTATAATTTTCTAATCTTTACTATGTTTTAGGATGACCAATTACCATCGGTCCAAGGAATACAGATGAAAAATAGCCTATCTGGCTAATTCTTGTGCATTTACAGAAATGTTAATTAATGTACATTGTGCCTGTCAAATAAACCAAATAAATAAGTTAAACTGTAAACTGCAAAAAATCCCAGTACAAAGTCCCTGCAGTTGAATCAGACCAGTTCTACTTATTCCACTGGATCAGATTCAGACTTGTGATGGCTGGAGTGTAGAGTCAACCCTGTGACAGAGCAAACATAGACATAGCTAACCTGCTAGCCGTCTCGTTCCAACTTCGGAGTGAGCATGGGCACACTTCTGGTTCCATTTACTCTGGCTCCAATTCACTTTCTACTGAAAAACTGTGGCCCTTCTCTCTATAACTGCTGCTCAGACTTGTAATTTTGGTTTTGCCTCCTGCTAAACCAGGGTGGGAAGGGGTGATACCTTCAACAGCCTTGCTTTGGATTGGCTCTTTGGTTGCGATGATACTCGCAGTTGAAATTCCAAATATGAAACTTGGCTCCAAATTCACTCCTGTAACTGCTAGCCTCGATGAGCTTCATTTGACTGGAGTCGAACGCTATGGGTAACATTACACTCACTTAGAAGATGATGTTTTGAGCTCTCGTGATTAATCTCCAGGATCACTGAAACAAATGCAACTCTAGGTGTGTTTTGTGGAGGACACTATATTATAAAAACAACATTGAAAATAAAACAGATACCAGCTGTACCAGTTCCTTTGGCTCAGACTCAAAAAACACTTAAATGTTTTGATTGACACGGGAGCAACAGTAGTTTTGTCACATTAATCTCCTGGAAATAAAACGGCCCACTGGATTTTATTAAAGCTGAACTAATAATACGTTACAATTGAATCTGGTGCGGCGTCAGGTGCGGCGCAGGTGCGGCGTCAGGTGCGGCGTCAGGTGCAGCGTCAGGTGCGGCGTCAGGTGCGGCGTCAGGTGCGGCGTCAGGTGCGGCGTCAGGTGCGGCGTCAGATGCGGCGTCAGGAGCTTTTCTGTACATATCTGGGCTCTGAGGCACAGCGTCACTCAAACAGAGGTGATAATGACTGCAATAAAACTGTCATTTAAAGCTACCATTTGTAATTAGGGTGGCCAACTCCTCCCTGTTGTACTCTCACATATCACCACTAGATGCAATCTATGTTACTGCTGTCTAATAGTGTGGAGCTTTAGCCTGAGAGAAGAAGACCACAGAGCGCAGGTGAGGGGAGGGTCCAAGTAAGGGGAGGGGCCAGTTAAGGCGAAAGGTGAGGTAAAGGGGAGAGGTCAGGTGAGGGGAAGGGGAGAGTACAGGTAAGCGGAAGAGGACAGGTTAGGGGGGAACAGGTTTCACACTGTCATCTACTGGTAAAAAAAACAAAAAATCAAATGAAGTTACAGATTGTAGCTTTGCGGCTAAAGGAGAAGAGAAATACCGCATGAAAATGCAGATGAACCCAGTTAATCAAACCCTAGCCACATGAGTTTGTATTTTTTGTGATATTTTCTGCTTTTGCTCAATGTCAGATTCACTTTAGACATGGAATTTCAGTCTCATTCATTCATGGAATTTTTGTCAGATTGTATCTTTCTCCAGGCTTTTAAAAACAATGCATTTTTAAAACATTTGACATTTAAAAAACAAAACACTACACTGGTTTCACTCAAGCAATACTTAATGATCTACAAGGCCTCCAAAAATATAAAGATAAGTCCTGGTAGTAGTCCTGGTTTAGATCTACTTTAGTCCAGGGTTAGGCCTGGTTTAATCTAGGTTTAGACTTAATTTTATCCTGGTTTAGATCTAATTTAGTCCATTGTTAGACCTGGTTTACTCCTGGTTTAGAACTAGTTTAATCCTGGTTTAGATCCAGTTTAGTCCTGTGTTAGACTTGGTTTAGTCTTGGTTTAGACCTAGTTTAATCCTAATTTAGCTCTAATTTAGTCCATTGTTAGAACTGGTTTAGTCTTGGTTTAGACCTAGTTTAAATCTGGTTTAGATCTTGTTTAGTCCTGTGTTAGACTTAGTTTAGTCTTGCATAAGACCTGGTTTAGACCTAATTTAGTTTTTGTTTAGGACTAATTTAGTCCTCGGTTAGACCTTGTTTAGTCTTGGTTTAAAACTAGTTTAGTCCTAGTTTAGACCTAGTTTATTCCTAGGTTAGACCTAATTTAGACCTGGTTTTGCCCTGGTTTAGACTTAGTTTAGCCTTCCTGTGCTAGACCTGGTTTAATATTGGTCTACATCTGGTTTAGTCCTGTATTAGACCCAGTTTAGTTCTTGGTTAGACCTGGTTTATATCTAGTTTAGTTCCATGTTAGACCTGGTTTAATACTGGTTTAGTCCCCAGTTGGACCCCCGTTCCACTCAGGGGCGCTGTGGCTCTGGCGTGGGACTCACCTGAGGCCTGGAGGCAGCTCAGGTTCAGGGAGGAGTCACATTCTCCTAAATCCAAAGCATCTCACCCTGAGGCCACACAAACAAACAGGCAGCTTTGGAGCTCATGCCACTAAAGTCCAGGCGTTTCGTCCCATTCTCTTGGGTTATTATTGTGTATGTATTTCTACGAATTTGCACTACTGAAGCAACTATAGTGCTGTTGGTTAAAATTTAAAATATCAAGTTACTTTAAAAGAGTCACATCCAGGTAGTGAGCAAAGTATGTTGTTGTTTTTTGTTGTTTTTTTTGTTACGAAACATTTTAGGTAATATGGTTTCACGTTTTCAAAATTAATATGACGTAATGTATAATTTAAGAAAAACAGGAAAAGGCAAGGGTCATATTGGAGGAGTGCAGTTTAATTAGGTCTAAAAACAATAGCTAGGAATTAATGAGACATGGTTTGTAGTGAAGGTAACTTTAACACTAAAATAATGAGGTGACTTTAAAAACACAGAGGAACGCTTCCTGGAAAAAGAGGGTACCAGCTCATTGACATAGAGATTTGCTGTGCTGTACAGTCACTGCCAGCTCAGTCCTTGTTATCTTGGCCTATGTCACCAGAGGTATAATACTCCCTACAACAGAAGCATAGGCAGACTGGACTGCACTGGACTGGACTCGAGAACACTGTCACAGTATGTTGAAGGTTCATGTCTCTGGGTCCTGGGTACCATTTACGCCATGACGATTCTTTCATTCTGATTGGTCGAAACGTCACAATAGAACAAAACAGAAAATCAAACTTTGGTTAAATGCAGCTGAGAAAAAAGACATCTTTCCCTCCACAAATGCACAAAGCTATGACCTTTTGCACGATTTTAAAGAAGCAACTAAGTAACTAAATAGTCCATATTAATGCTAAAACATGTTTGTTTTGGGTTGTTTTGATGCATCTCCTTTGGCTTCAACACAAACCTCAGTGCTGCTCAGTCACTGGTCTGTCCACTGCGGGGCCAAATTGAACCTTACTTATGCTGCATGAGGTTAGGGGCCTGTACTGATGTAAATAAACTTCTACTGCAGTCTCAGCCTCTTCAATTTATTTTACAACTCATGACATCAGCAGGTGGCACAGAGCGTTTAGAGAAGACAGATTACTGAAACTGTGTAGCTGATATCCTAAACATTCCCTGTGGGTGTGATGCTAACTGTAGGCACTACCTTTTCTGAAGCTCAGTTACTCAAGTTAGACTTTAATCTGAGCTTTGGTCTTAACACAATCTGCTCAGAAACAACTGACTTAGCTGAACTACAACAGGTGAGCTGATTTGTGCTGTTAAACAAGCCCCTCTCAAATAACATTACAGTCACAAGCTAGCTAGCATTAGCCAACAGTTTTTCAGGTAGTCACTAGTAAATCCATCAAGTGCTTTGATGGATTTACGACTGTTCTCATCAGGAGCTTTGTCTCATTGACGTGTAGCTAATAGTCTAACGCTCTCTCTGCAGTTATGAAACCACCTCCGTCCTCCCAAAACATGGCGCCCGAAAACATGGGAAGAATGTGACCTGAAATTACACGGCACATTTTACATGCTTCTTCTGCAGAGCTTCTGTTTACAGATTCAAAATGGAGCTGGGACTTTTGACAACTTTAGAAACAACTTTAGTTTCTTAATAGTTTGGTTTAATGTGATTCATGTGATGCATGTAAACAATATTTGAGGACACAAAAACAAGTAAACAAAACTCTTCCTAATTTTTAACAACAATGAAATGTAACTATTGAAGGTAACGCCAATTCCCGCCCACACCACTGGTTTAGCAGAGAGCGGGCGCTTAGCAAGGCTGTCAATCAAACCTTTCGCCACCAGGAGCGACCTCATGGACATAAGGCGCCTGATTTGTCTGTTATTAATGCTTATATCTTTATTTTATGGACACAGTAGCAAAATAAAAAACACCAGAATCACATAGAGCAGGTTAACACAAACATTTTAAGACCAAAATAATGAGCCTGGCGCAATAACAGATAGAGGGGCGACAGTTTTTCAATAGAAAGTGAAGTGGAACCAGGGTCGATGGAGGCTGAAGTGCACCAAAGCTCACTTCCTATTTGGAACACAGCGGCTGGCAGGTTAGCAATGTCCATTTATATATACATTACATACATTATATATGCACACCATTTTCTGGTTTATGCTCATGAGTGATTTGATCATCTGATAAAGTTCAATTCCAGTAAATGAAAACCAGGATAAGAGGCATGATCCAATCCAATATCCAACATAGTATAGCTCCAAGTATAGCCCCCAGTTTGGTGCTTATTCATTCTCCACTTTTCCCATTTTCATTTCATTTTATTAAGTGAAAGCTGGGAGGGGGTAGGTTTATAGAGGCATTCATTGAAATACAACTTTGAGAAAGATAATGAGGAGTGAATGTCATAATCGTGAAATTATGTTTTTTTGTTTTTTTAATCAAAACATCCCAGCATGTGCATGATGAGTTTATTGAAGTGACTTAAACAGCTACCCCCCCACCCCACTCCTGGTCCCAGCGGAGCAGCAGATGGAGGGCCATGCCATTGTGCCCGTGCAGAACTGTAAGTCTATCCGCTGCTAATTGCCCGGGTAGTTCAAACACAAAGTCTGCCTCTCTCTGAAATCTAAAACCCGGGTGTTTTGTTCGGTGAGCAGAGTTTACAGTGTGCGACATTTATCCTCAGGGTAGAACAGAAGGAACAGGCCGCGCTGGGCCCATGCCAAAACTCAAACACGGAATTTTAAACACTCCGATATTTATGGCTCCTTTGATCCAAGCGCAGACCTCCACTACGGAAAAGCACCTACTCACAAATGGAACAGACAAATACGACCGAGCAAGGTGGATAACTGAACTGAACCTAAAGCTGCACTATGGAACTTTTCTGGTGGAAGGTTTGCCCGCTTTTGTTTCTATGGAGATGCTACTACTTTGTCTGGAATGTTCCACAGAATGGCATTAAATCAGCCCTATTCTGCTTGTGTGGGCTCTATAGTTATAATCTCTGATCTCTCCCGCAGATCATTATGTTATAATTTGCACATTTTAAATCACAATATTCATCTAAAACAACTTAATAAAAAAAAAAAGTCTGCTGACTTCCGTGTTGTGGTGCCCAATGGGAGTTGGCGTCACCGCAAACGTCGTCACAACAAAGTGCCGCATGCTGTTGGCTCCTCCTATGAATAGGTGCACATCACAACTACACTGTAGTTTACACCTCTACAAACATGATCTGAAATGTCCATGTGTGTCAGATGTCCTTCCTGTCTCTCCATGGGGCCTTATTCTGTGTAAAAGCTGCTAACCCTGTAGATTAGATCTCTACAAACATGTTCTGAAACACATGGGGCTCTTGGATTAGTTTCTCAGTTCAGATTTCAGTTCTTCTCTCAAATGTTAATGTTGCTAGAGTTGCTTAAAATGTGAACACAATCCTACTTTTAAAATATATATATATGTCAATTTGAATTTTTTGGCACAGGAAGGGCAGAGGGAGATGACAGAAGCTTTAGTTCAGACCTCCCACAACAATGCAACAAACTTTAACTTAAAAATTCTTTAATTAGATGCCCTTAACCTAAGTCCCATTGGGCTGTGGTGATTATCTTGAGTCCGATCCTGCAATGGTACATGATCCATAGTCCTTGTATTCCCAGAGACTGTTACCAGGACTAAACCACAGCTCTATTTGGATTTTAAATGTCTACTCAGGATCTAAATAAAGCTATGATTAAACCAGAGACTTTTGTTTGGTCAGACCACAGCCTGAGTGAAGGTTAAGTCTGGACAATTATGCTCAAATAAAAACTTAAACCTTTTATTTAACCTTTATTTAAGCAGGATGGTTCCACTGTGATTCAGAATGTCTTTGACTGAAGAGCCCGGGCCACAGAGCCGATTCTTCAGTCCATGTTTTGGTGGAGGGAGCATAGACTGTATATATAAATGGACATAGCTAACCTGCTAGCTGCTGCGTTCCAAATAGGAAGTGAGCATGGGCGACTCTGGCTCCAATTCACTTTACACTGAAAAACTGGCCCCTCTCTCTGTAACTGCTGCTGCCAGTCTTGTCATTTGGATCTTAAAATGTTCGTATTAAGCTCTCCATGTGCCCGGGGTTTTTATTTCACTGTTTTGTCCGTAAATTAAGATACGAACATTAATAACAGACAAATCAGGCGCCTTCTTTCCCTGAGGTCGATCCCACTAGCGTTAGCAACAGGTTTGATTGACTGCGTTGCTAAATGCCCGATCCCTGTGAACTACCGGTTCGGGCGGGCAGGAGTGTACCTTCATCAGCCTGATGCTTTGGTTGCTATGATACTTGCTGTTGGAACTCGGCTCCAAATTTGCCCTTATAATGGCCAGCCTCAAAAACTATATGCAAACAGAAAGAACATGAAAGGCTGTGTCATTCTCCAATTTTCCAATTTCATGCTAGTAGTTAGCTTGACTTTATTTTCGTTATTTTATTCACCAGAAACAGTTAAACATGTTTCTGCCAGTTGAAGCTTCAGTTTGCCTTCATATAAGTTAAACAGAGTTCGCAAAGATAATTCATAATTGAATATAATAGATTCCTTTTCCAGACCACAGTTTAGTTTGTTTTCATCCCTGACAGTTTGGACTGCTCACTAGCCTTTGTCAGAGTGATCACGTGATGTTACTGTGACGTGTCCGCTCAGCTGATTTAAACAGGTTTTGGCTCAGTCTTCCTATTGGTGGAGGCAGGGCGACAGTGCTATCTGCAGTCCGACTTCTTCAGGACAGTATCCTAGGTATGTGAGAGTAAAAAGGCCCAGTTTAAAGTCCTGTGGGCACGTTTCCGTATTTCTGTTGTCTCCTTAATCCAGCGATTGTCCTCTGTCTCAATGATGTTTGCACCGTCCCAGTCCATAATGTGGAGAAGTCGCAGTCCAAACTGTCAGGGTTGAAAACAAACTAAACAAACTTGGTCTGGAAAAAGAATCTATTAAAATAAATTAACAAAGGATCAGATGAATCTCGTTGGACTAAAGTTTCCTAATATTTATTTTTAGAAAAAACACTGGTAAAATCCCATATCGCTGTAATCACCAATCACATGAAAAACTGGACTCAGATCAGTCCCGCTCCATGTTTGTCTGGACTCATCTGTTTGCTTGAGCTTTTTATCAGTTAAATGTGGTGTCAATATTTAACTGATAAAAAGCTGATTTAACAAGTCTTAAGTCTAAATAAAACTTGATTTCTGTCATAAATAATGATCAGATTGGACTGGTACAAGTCTTTATGGACTAATAATAATCATACAAGTCAAACTGAATGTAATCTGCACTGAACTTTTTATCTGAGATATGGAAATTATCGATTTTTTTATAACTCAAGCTAAGGTAAGCGACTTTACACAGCAAAGCATTTAAGAGTGTTTTATTCATAATCAGTATCAACAGTGTGATAAACCAGCACATCTATCTGCTTCATTCAGCTGTGTGATGTCCAGTTAAAGTTCTCTGTCCGCTGGTATTTTTATGACTCTCGCAATGCATTGTGGTCTATATTGACCAGTGCAGGACACAACTTTCCAAGGTGCATTGTAGGACATTTTGAGCGCACTACTATTTCACCTGGACTAGACACCACTAAAAATGGCATGACCCCTAAATAGGAAGGGGTTACTGCCGACATTCGGACACAGCTCATGTTTTATGCCGCGCTGGGGCTGTGGTGAGTCATGAGTTGAGTCATGAGGTGAAGTGGTGAATATCTGAGCAGTGTTTGGGATGAGACGGTGATCTGTCTGAATGTAACTGAACCTCTGACACAACTCTGAGACTGAAACAAGAGGCAAACAGATCAGAGCCACTGTGATTGACAGATGATCCAACAGAGAGAGAGGTGGGTGAAAGACGGAGAGAGAGACACTTTCAACAGATCACATTACACTAAACACACTGCAGCAAGGTTCTGGGTTCGATTCCTTGGTCTTTCTGTGTGGAGTTTAATGACAAAGGTGTACGTGTTTGACAGACATTGATAAGTCTGTAAATGCATACTAGACCAGGCCATCACACTGGGCGTAGTGTCCTAAGCTGTGGGTGAGAGTGCTCTGTCAAAGTCTCAATTGGTGAAGTAGAGCTGGGCGACATAAAGAAAAAATTATTATTTTCCCCCATTTTGATCTATCCCAATTTTCGATCTGATCTTCTTCCATCTTATTGCAAACAGACAAGTGAACTTTAGATGCAGAGCAGGTGTTAGGATCACTATCTCGAGTTGGTGTTGATAGGACAAACTACTCAGAAGAAGTCCACGTTTAATGGAATGAGTGTGTAGAATAAGCATATTACTTCTATCAGCAGAAGCACGTGCCATGTCCGTTCGTCATTTACTTTCTGTAACTTGGATTATAACGTTAAGAAGCGCACGATGAGAAAGAGAAGCAGACACTGGAGATGTGCAGATTTAAGTCAAAATGTGTTAAACATGAGGACACATGATGAGATATAAAGAGACTGTGGCCCTGATTCAGAGCTTTCACCTAAACAAGAGAGTGGTAACTCCTCTTCAGCATCACGCATTCACACTGCTCACACTCGACTGGCTGTACACCTGTCCATTAAAATGAGCGTGCCTTTTTATCGAGATCGACCAATGTTTTAATTGTGATATGCTGATGTTTCGATTTTTTGGCACAGCCCTCCGGTGAAGGTGCAGCCTGGAGCTCTGTCAGTTAAATGTTTTCCTGGTTAGAATCCCAGAGTGAATGTAATAACGAGCTGCTCTCTCTCTGTCTCCCTCAGGTCCACATTCCTTTGGCTCATTTCAGCTTCACCGCGTTTAAAGACGTGTGGACGCTTGTGTGTTTGTTTGTCGGAACGGAGACGTGCGAAGGAGCATTATGACACCAGCTCAAATCATTTCTGTTCAGAATTGATACTTTGCGGTGACATCTTGCTGGCGGGGTATTGCATGGATGTCTATGGCAGAATGTTTAGCAGTTCCCATGGTGACACAATGCACACATTAGCAAACACTGTCAAAAAGGTTTTAAGATCATCTGTAAACTCAAGACAAAGGATGGAAATTAGCCTTTGGTTATAATCCGGTGAGTTTATATTCATGTTGTATCATGTCTGTTCATTAGCATGCACTGTCCCAATCAATAAATTAACAAATAAATAAATTACTTAATTCATTAAGCAAGAAAGACAGAAAAAAAAAAGAGAGCCTGTGACCAATTCGAGCATTCATGGTCGGATTGGACCATAGGATAGCTAGCTCAGCTAGTTCAGCTAAGTCAGTTCTTTATGGTCAGATTGTGTTAAAACAAAGCTCAGATTAAAGTCTAATGTCAGAAACAGAGCATCAGACAGAGCAGTGCCTCTATAAACACACTGAAATAAGAATTGATAAGGAAATACACTGCCTGGCCAAAAAAAAAAGTCGACACCTGTATTTAACAAAGCAAATAGGTATGAGCCTCCTCTAGTTGGTCAGGTCTAGGTTCAGCAACAGTCTGTGCTCAAAGCATGAGGTCAGCTGACTACCTGAATATACTGAATAACCAGGTTATTCCATGAATGGATTTTTTCTTCCCTGATGGCACGGGCATATTCCAAGATGACAATGCCAAGATTCATCAGGCTCAAATAGTGAAAGAGTGGTTCAGGGAGCATGAGACATCATTTTCACACATGGATTGGCCACAGCAGAGTCCAGACCTTAACCCCAGTGAGAATTTTTGGGATGTGCTGGAGAAGGCTTTGCACCGCAATCAGACTCAACCATCATCAATGCAAGATCTGGGTGAAAACTTAATGCAACAATGGATGGAAATAAATCTTGCAATTGCAGAAGCGTAATTGAAACAATGCCACAGTGAATGCGTGCCGTAATCAAAGCCAAAAGCGGTCTAACCAAATATTAAGTGTGTGACCTTTTTTTTTGCTGCCGACAGTCTATTCAGTTTTGTGAGATACTTGAACTTCAGCATTTAAAGGGATGATGAGCACATTTCTAATGGAGTGCAAAAACATCGTTTCAGTACTGTCTCATAAGAAGAGCAGAAAAATTTATTGAGGAGGTCTAAACTACAGGGTTAGTAGTTATGTACCATACTGACTGGACATTTTGTTGCTCTGCAGAAGAAAGTACATGAATTCATTACCGTTGCAATTTTCTGGTAGCAAATATTTAAAGAGGGTGCAACAAGTTTTTTATGATTCTCTATTTTGACTTATTCTGGTGCACAACAGTAGCCCCCTGTTTCCAGTCAGAAGGACAGTCCAAAAACCTCATAGACATTACATTACAGAGGAAATGGTTGACTGTCCCTCTGAACTAACTGGCTACTGTTGTACACAGAGATAATTATAATTTCTGTGTACATTTCAGGAGTTTTCGTTCACTGAACAAAATAGTTGCTAGGTAACAGTTATGAAATTCCCTAGTGCGATGTTGATAATGACCCTAAATGTGTTTTAGTAAAATGAGCAGTTCAACCTGTCATATGCACTTTAAAATGTGAAAAAAATACACAGCAATTTGATCTAAATTAGAGCAAATTGTTCAAATCAAGATAAATATTCAGAATTCTCGTAATTTTAAGTCGTGTTGGGACGTGTTTAACGTGATGGCGTTTCACTTGGAGCCTGGATGTTTCTGTGTAGAATGTCACACCTGTGCCAAACATGTCCCACACAGAGACAGTGAAATGGAGACGCCGTGGTGCCTCTGGCGTTCAGACCACTCTGCATGATTTACTGCTCTGGCGATCTGCAGGGCCAAACCAAAAATGTCCCGTTGTAATGCCATCAGAGACACGATTCGTTATTTCAACATGTCACTTCAGAACAGACAATTTGAATCAGTCCAAGAGCGTTATTTCAGAGAAGAAGAAAGAAATGTGAACTGTTAAACTAATACACAATCACATTTCAGAACATGTTTGTAGAGGTCTAGACTAAAGGGTAAACTGCTTTTACACAGAATAAGACCCCATGGAGATATAGGGAGGGCATCTGACACAAACGGATATTTAACTCTCAAAGAAGACATTAAATAAAAAGTGTGATGCTAACTAGAGGCACTGCTCTGTCAGAGGTTACTCAACTTAGACTTTAATCTGAGATTTATTTTAACACAGTCTGACCAATACAACAGGTGAGCTGAGTTTTGCTGTTAAACATACCTCTCTCAAATAACATTACTGTCACATGTAAGCTAGCATTAGCCGACAGTTTTTCAGTTAGTCATTCTGAACTTTTTGTTGAATATCAAAAACTTAAACAGGACCATGGACGTGCTGTGCTGTTTAAATGTTGTTAAATGTGATTGCTAATGTGTGCATTGTGTCACCATGGAAACTCCTTAAGATTCCACCACATGTAGAACCTCCCCCCAGGATGACGTCACTGCAAAGTATCTCTATAGCAGGTCGTGTGGTAGTTTTGCTAGAGAAAAAGCTGTAGTATTTTTAGAGCCGGTCTTGTGCAGGACGTGTAAATAATGTCATCGTCTCAGCGTGTCAACATAAACTGACCCGGAGGTCGGAGCTGCAGCAGGAGGCCTGAGAGAGGAGCACAGATACAGCTTTAGTTAGAATCCACAGAGAGCAGGAGGCCTGAGGGCAGCAGACAGCTTTAGTCCTCAGAGAGTGATCCTGGGCAGAAGCAGGAGGCCTGAGAGAGGAGCAGACAGCTTTAGTCCACAGAGAGTGATCCACGGGCAGAAGCAGGAGGCCTGAGAGAGGAGCATACAGCTTTGGTCCACAGAGAGTGATCCACGGGCAGAAGCAGGAAGCCTGAGAGAGGAGCAGACAGCTTTAGTCCACAGAGAGTGATCCACGGGCAGAAGCAGGAGGCCTGAGAGAGGAGCATACAGCTTTGGTCCACAGAGAGTGATCCACGGGCAAAAGTAGGAAGCCTGAGAGAGAAGCAGACAGCTTTAGTCCACAGAGAGTGATCCACGGGCAGAAGCAGGAGGCCTAGAAACACGACACTATTTGTTCACAGGTATCAATACTAAAAAAGTCCCATTCACAGGACAGACATTAATCTTTCCTGAATAGCTTTATGCATCAAGGCCATCCGTTGTGGCCTGCGATTGCCTTTGGATGTTTTGTTTTCCCGGTGAACGATGCAGATAAACCTGAGAAAATGGCTTTAGTGTATTTATTACATAAAACCCATCAACAGAGACGATCGGCACAAGGCAGTGTGTCTGAGTCCATGGCTAGCCTTGATGCTAGCTGGTGCTCCAAGCATAATTAAGTTTCCCCTAACTTGTAGCTGATGTCGTTTTCCTTCTTCCAGATAATGACGTTGCTACGTCACTGGATGCTTTGGACGCACGAACACAGCGTCCAATGCGTGACCACTCAAGATGCACTGCGTCAACAGCAGAGTCGCACTGTGCTGTCCACCATAGACTTTGCATGTAAACTCCACACCTCTGATGCTCTGGTGTGAACGCAGCATTAGAATGATCTTGAGCTGTATTAGAACAAGTATAAACCACAGACACAAGTATACAACCATGAGCCACTATGGAACCTACCTGGACCACTGAGGGATTACACAGATATAAGGCCACATGGGAGTATAAAAGAAAGTACTACCATTTAATGCTAAAAATCACATTCTGTTGTCTAAAGAAAGAGTGTTTTTTATTATCATCATGGTATCGGAATCATATTGAGTATTAGTCTATTAGTCTATAGTCCTTAGTACTAAAATCGAGTTTGAAATTTTTGTATCATGACAACACTAAGCCTTGCAAGCTTTGTTCTGCAAGTCTATGGGAAAATTAATGAGAAATTTACTTCCAAAACCCATTGGTAGTAGTCAGTGTTCAGCTACATTATCCACAGAGAAGAGCACAGATACAGCTCACCCACAGAGTATGACCCAGAGGCAAAAGAAGAAACAAATTTAATCAGGAACTAAAACCAAAATTAAATCCGGATTTAACCAAGATCAATCTAGGACTAGAGCTGGACTACCAGGACTAAACTGGACTGAAACCAGAACCAAACTAGTGCGTGGACCGGTCATAGGGGTGGTAGAGTGCATAAGAGCACGTCTGAATTGAATATCTGATTGCAGAGACAAACCCAAAACCTCCCAGACAGTCAGACAAACAGGAGCTGAGGCGTTCATCAGCATTTGACCCCTCCTAGCGTGACCTTTGCCCCTTTACCTCTCTGCCACCGCGATGCGACTGGGGCATTTCCAGGAGGCCGGGCCTAATTGGGTTCGATTGCAGTAAGGAGCATTAGGCCTAAAAGTGGAAACACATGTAGAGCACCTCAGACTGTTTAAGAGCAGGAAAAGAGGAGGAGAAGAGAGGATAAGAGGAGGACAGGAGGGGAGGAAGAGAGGATGAGAGGAGAGGAGAAGAGGAGGAGGAGAGGAGGAGGAGGAGAGGAGAGAGGAGGGCAGGAGGAGAGGGGAGGAGAGGAGAAGAGGAGAGGAGAGAGAAAAAATGGAGAAGAGGAGGAGAGGAACATAAAGGAGAGGAGGAAAGAAGAGGAGAACAGGAGGAGAGGAGGATAAGAGGAGAGGAGGAGAGGAACAGAAAGGTGAGGAGGGAAAATTAGGAGAACAGGAGGAGAGGAAAGAGGAGTAGGAGAGAGGAGGGGAGGGACGGAGAAGATGAGGAGAAGAGGAAAGAAAGAGAGAAGAGCAAAGATAGGAGGAATGGAGAGGTGGAGGAGAAGAGGAGAGGAAGAGAGAGAAGAGGAAGAGGAGAGAGCAGAGGAGGAAGAATGGAGGGAAAGAGGAGAGGAGAGGGGGACAGGAGAGGAGAACATGCTATGTTTTTCTAATCCTGACTTGGTTTAGTGGGATAGTTCCTGTGCTTAATATTTATCAGAGTTTTACAGCAGCAGAGTGTGGGGAAAAATGAGAAGAAAAGTACAAAAATACAGGAAGTAGCTCTTAGTTGTAAAACAGAATCCCTCTGTCTATGTCATCAACACAAAAAAACTCCATCCAAAATGCAGACCTTTAAGATGATCAGCTAAACTACAAGAGTATGTTTGGAGGTGTCTCAAGATGGCCGCTGGATAATGGCACGCTCACAGTCCTCTGGGGTTTTAGGTTTGTACAGGAGGTTCTGTGATGTGCTGGGACAGGCTGACAGCTTGGCTCTGCTATTTGCTCTAATTGCCATAATCACTACCTTCAAATTAGGCTGAGATCTTGGAGCAGATGAAGTGAGAGAGTGACGAGTAGATGGAGTGAAAGTGAGGAGCAGATGGAGAAAGAGAGTGACGAGTAGATGGAGAGTGAGGAGCAGATGGAGAAAGAGAGTGACGGGCAGATGGAGAAAGAGAGTGACGAGCAGATGGAGAGTGAGGAGCAGATGGAGAAAGAGAGTGATGAGTAGATAATGTGAGAGAGTGAGGAGCAGATGAAGTGAGAGAGGAAGGAGAAGATGCAGACAGAGAGTGAGGAGCAGAAGGAGAGAGTGAGGAGTAGATGGAGAGACAGTGAGGAGCAGATGGAGTGACAGTGAGGAGCAGATGGAGAGAGAGTGAGGAGCAGATGAAGTGAGAGTGAGGAGCAGAAAAAAGAATGAGGAGCAGATGGAGAGAGAGAGGAGCAGATGGAGTGAGAGTGGGGAGCAGATGGCGAGTGAGCAGCAGATGGAGTGAGAGAGTGAGGAGCAGATGGAGAGGGAGAGTGAGGAGCAGATGGAGTGAGAGAGTGAGGAGCAGATGGAGAGAGAGATTGAGGAGTAGATGGAGTGAGAGTGGGGAGCAGATGGAGAGCGAGCAGAAATGGAGTGAGAGAGTGACAAGTAGATGAATAGATGGAGTGAGGAGCAGATGGATAGAGAGAGTGAGGAGCAGTTGAAGTAAGAGAATGAGGAGTGGCTTAAGTCCAGTCCCGAGGCGCTGCTCTGCGGTGGCCCACCGCTTCTAACCTATAGAAGAACATTTTAGATCTAGAGGACAAGTATTCAACATTATAACTAATGAAGAACTGGTTCTAAATATCTTTTCAGTGGACCAGCCCTATATTCTGCTTGAAAACATCTCAAGTCAAATTAGAACTTATGCTTTTCTCCTATCAGATATATAGTAAAAGTATCTCTTGGGGTCAAAATGAGTCCACTGTGTGTTGTCTGCATTTAATTATAAAGCGTTTTATGGCCAGAGAATACAGACGTGTGATGTTAGCATGCTTGTTATTTTTATTTTCTCTAAAGGCAAAACTCCACACTGACCTCTGAAAGTGTTTACAAACTCATTGCCCCAGTCATTCATCATTCACTCCACACTTGGTGATGGTCAGCCACTACTGCAGCCACAGCTGCCCTGGGGCAGAGTGACAGAAACAAGTCTGCCAATCTGCACCATCGGCTCCTCCCACCACCAACACTCACACACCACATTCATACTAGACAATGTGGGTGTCTTGAAGTTTGGATCACTGTCAACAGTTTAAAATGATTTTTGTTTTTCATCTTTTTAAAGAGGGGGTATTTTACTTTTATGGGGTATTAAAGGGGGGTATTTTACTTCTATTAGGTATTAACTGCTAACACATAACATATTTAAATCTGTAAAAATGTATTAACACATTTTATAAGTCTTCCTTCCTTTGCTCTCTGTGCTAAGTCACTCTCCCTTCAGAGCACTATCACGACACAACCAGCATACATCCTGCTAATGAAACCACTGCACATCACATCAGGTTTGTCAAGTTGCTGTGTACAGTTTTGTATCATGTTTCTGTATATTTAGGGAGAATTGTCGCGTGGGAGCATGGGTGTCGTAGGCTTGTGGGCCCAGCCTTGTACAGAATCTTACAGCTAACCACAAGGACGGCCCAGGAGAGATCGCAAATTACTCAAACATGCATGGATGACATCTAAAACCTCTTCAGGCATGTTTTGACAAGGGAATGGCATTATAACATGGTAGAAAGCTCCAAACAAATATTTGCATAATACCTCCTCTTTAAGGCAGTAAAAAACACCTTTAATTTGATGAACAATTTTTAATGTTATAAAAATGTCCTTCTGTAAACACTGGAGTGATGAAACCGCTTGATTGGGTGATATTTCGTTCTGATTACTCTGCTGTGTCTTGTGTAATGAGGGCTGATTGTAAAATGGTGGAGTTCTGGCTCATGTGTGTGGGGCAGTGACATCTGGAAGCGTTAGATCTGTCCCTGAGTTTGAAATGAGTTGATGATGTCATAGCTGCTGGTTTGATTGACATGAGCCTGTGTGTTCTTGTGATAACAGAGGTATATCACAAGGCACAGTTAATACGCTGCAGTTAGTTTTATGTGGGTTCATAAAAGTCTGAAATGGTTTACGTCATAAGGAGGAAATGAGGTCTAATGATCGCCTGTCATGTTACCCGGAGACAGACTCTGGGCAGGTCTCGTTTATTACAGGTAGGTAATAAGGTAGACAAACCCGAACAACTTCAGAACTGAGGCTGCAACTCGTAATTACTGAAGTAGTGATTATTTTTCAATTGTTCAACTGGTCAAACTAAAACAAATTAATTAATAGAGGTTCTGCAGGTGAGGTCACAGCTTTACTAGTGAGTGACAAATGTACATGAGTGTTAATCATAGGCTGTACAAAGAAGTGGAATAAGTGAGTGTGACGTCACCCACAGCGTTCGGCGCCAGTCAAATGGAGCTCATCGAGGCTCGAAGTTCCAGTTCCATATTTGGAACTCCAACCATGAGTCTCATAGCAACCAAAAAGCCAATCTGGAGCGAGGCTTTTGAAGGTAACGCCCTTCCCTGTCTGCACCACTGGTTTAGAAAGGAGCAGATGCTTAGCAACTCTGTCAATCAGACCTGTTGCTAATGGTAGTGGGAGCGACCTTGGAGAAAGAAGGCTCCGGATTTGTCTGGTATTAATTGTCATATCTTGATTTATGGACACAATAGGGAAATAAAAACCCTACTGAACCAGTGGTATGAGCGGGAAGGGGCGTTACCTTCAACAGCCTCACTCCGGATTGTATCTTGGGTTGTTATGATACTCGCGGTCAAAATTTCAAATATGGAACTTGGCTCCAAACTGGCCCCTGTAACTTGTAGCCTCGATAAGCTTCATTTGACTAGAGTTGAACACTATGGGTGACGTCACACTCCCTCAGTCCACTTCTTTATACAGTCTGTGGATTCTATCTCTTGTTACTTGCAAATCTTCAATAAGGTGATGGAAACGCAGCTAGTGCCACTCAGTGAGAATAAGGAGGGCCATTCTTCAAGTAAAATGAAGTAATCTGAATACCCTCTAGATGGCGACGGAAGGCCTTACAAATAAATTATTATTTTTTGCTTATCTTCTTGGTGATGTTATTCCTTCGCCTGAAATGTATGGCATTAAACGTATGTATCTCAATGGTAGTGAGCAGAATAAGTTACAGGTCAGATCTGCGGACAGAGGGGCAAGGCTCACAGTAAGAATTCATGACTTTCAAAGAGCAATAAAAACACCTGTCAATGAATAATGCTATAACAGCAAACAACAAGAGAGAGAGACAACAATGCTTTCCTTGTGGTGGCCAAAAGAAAAATGGGAAGGAAGAGCTACGAATCACAGGAACATGATATCTACTTTAGTTACAATTATAATTTAGGGATATAACAAAAAAACAAAATATGGTCAAGTCTTACAATAATATCGGATTATAAGAGAACTACATAGACCTTTGCTCTGTTTCAGTGTAGACTACATAAAGAAATAACGCATTAATCTCTTTAAATCTTAGTTTTGTTGCCTCCACAAAATATTCCAACAAATATCGAACTGTGAGGCTTATACAATGAAAACATACTGAAAAATTTGGATGTCATTACAACTCTATAATGCTCTTACCTCACCAAAAACATACCTTAAATTGTGTTTTGTTTCATTCACACATTTGAGTAATCCTGCATTATTAGTCTGTCTACATCTCCAAAGAACAAAATGCTCTGTTCCACCTTGTGATGTCATGAAGTGGTAGTGTTCAAGTTAACAGCTACCTATTGCCATTTGCTCGGTAGATATTGACTGGAATCCAGGACTGAAATAATCCAAATGATTCTGGTGAAAATGTATGGATTTTCAAAACACAGTGGCGCACTTCCTGTATTACACATCACAAAGTGGAACAGAGTCTTTTCTGTTTGAGAGAAGAACTTTATGCAGGGTTTGTGAGTTAAACGTGTGAATGAAACAAAACACAATGCCAGGTATGTTTGTGATGAGGACACAACAGTATAACATACATCAGAAAACAGTGTAATATGGACCTTTAACCAAATCATTCTGACATCTCTACCTGGACTGATATGTAGGGGGGGCTGTTAAGAGGGAACCTGTTGCACATTTATCTTTTGAAAAACAGTGACACCTTCATAGAAGAGTCCTGCCCCTCCCTCCCTCTGCTCCTCCTCCCCCGAACACAACTTTACAACTTGGAGCTGAGTCTGATCTGCAAAGGGCTATTCATGCGCTGCAGACCGTAACTGCGGCAACTGTGGGAGGGAGAACTCGTTTGTGAATGAGCAGCACTTAGCTTTAAACGACTACGTGCAGAGTGTGACTAATCTGAGGAGCAAAGTGGAGGTTTAACCAGGGGCCTGAGGACAGAACGCTGAGATATGTCTGTTAAAATCATGTGGAAAACACCTAAAGGTATTCAGACCTAACTTCTGAGCACAGAAAAGAGTGAAGCAGTTTAAATGAGGCAAAAAACAACAGCTGCTCAATTCAATGCTATCACAACAAAATCAGTCAAAGTTGGCCCTCCAGGACATCTAATCTGGCTTGCAAAACGGTGCTGAGATATGAAAGGGGGATCAACTTTGATTCTATTTTTCACTGAAAAGATGCAAAAGAAGCTAACCAAATCTATAACGTTGAAAAATATTTAATAAACACGATTTTAAAGGTCCTATATCATACAAAATGGAGTTACCTTTTATTATTGGTCTGTCTACATCTGCAAAGCTCAGAATGCTCTGTTCCACCTTGTGATGTAATTGAGTGGTAGTTTTCAAGTTAATGGCTCCTTTTACCTTTAGTTCAGTAGAGATTGGCAATTCCAGGGTTGAAATTATCCAAATGCTTCTAGTGAAGGTGTGTGGAGTTTAAAAACACAGTGTAGCACTTCCTGTATTACCACATGACATCACAAGGTGGAACAGAGTATTTTGTGTGTTAAGCATGTGTGAATGAAACAAAACAACTCCAGCTATGTTTGTGATGAGGAAACAAAATTACAACATAGATCAGAGAATATTGTAATATGCGCCCTTTAAACATAAATCTCTTTGCTGATAAATGTTGTAAATGTGACACATAACTAGGTCTGGTACCCTAAAACATATTCATTTTGATTTGTGAGGAAAATCAATAGTGCTGACCTCAATGAAGGCAAGTGACCAAATGCATATGGTGAAGGAGTCTGTGCTCTAGGAGCACATCTGGATTACACCATAAAAGATCTCATGTTGGAGCTATAAATAAGAAAAATATAAAAGTAAATTCAAATGTTTATTGATGAAGTTTATTAATGAAAGACTCAGCATGAGTGTAATTCACTCAAAGTGAACTTGACCTGTCACCGATGTCTCAAGAGCTTCACTTCAGCCACTTTCTCACTGCACTTAACCTGCTCCCATCTCTCTGCAGTGTCCTGGGGCGATCGAATGTGTGCACGGGAGGAGCAGGTCCCAACAGGAGCGGGGGGGTGAGGAGCAGAGAGGAGGGGGAGGAGCGAGGAAAGTGCCGGAGACACAGGGGAGTGTCTGTGTGTGATGTTAGTAACATTACAGGTGAGTAATTCTGTGTTTCCCAAAACACTTAAAACAATAACAGTCAGTTTGACGTAAATGGAGCAGAGGCCCAGCGCCGCATTTACTCCAGCTTTGGCCAAAACTAGTGAAAGTGACTCTGTTTCACACAGTGAGAGTGACTGTTTCACACAGTGAGAATGTCTCTGTTTCACATAGTGAGAGTGACTGTTTCACACTGTGAATGTGACTCTGTTTCACACAGTGAGAGTGACTGTTTCACACTCTGAGAGTGACTCTGTTTCAGACAGTGTGAGTAACTATGTTTCACACAGTGACAGTGACTCTGTTTCACACAGTGAGAGTGTCTCTGTTTCACACAGTGAGTGACTGTTTCTCACAGTGAGAGTGACTATGTTTCACACAGTGAGAGTGACTGTTTCACACAGTGAGAGTGACTATGTTTCACACAGTGAGAGTGACTGTTTCACACAGTGAGAGTGACTTGTATGCTTTAGAGCAGTGCTTTTCTGTCAAAACCACAGGCAGAGAGAGAAATCATCTCAAATGAACTGGCCATATATGATTCACAGGAGTGAGTTCGATTCCAGCTGTACTCCAGCAGTACCCACACATGACATGACATTGTGCCTTTGGGCCTCTTACCTGTATAAATGTTCTGAGACATCAGTCTGCCCCAGGGCAGCTGTGGCTACAGAATCAGCTTGAGGACTGAATGAACATGACTAGACAGATCACATTATAAAACAAATGCAGAGGTAAATGTTCTTAGAGTTTCTGTCTCACCTCTTGTGACCTCATTCGTCTGAGGTGCATGTGTAAAACAGAAGACCTGTTCTGAAGAGTTGATGTGACACTGGGATATAATGGATCAAATATACAGTTTAAATGCGTTGTTCCTTTGTGTTGTGGTGTTTTGTGGTGGAGCCGTCTCAGTGACAAAAGCTCTTGAGCAGCTGCAGTTTGGGATGAATAACAAATGACACCACATCACTGCACTGTGTTGTACTGTGTCTACTGTGTCTTATTGTGTTGTACTGTGTTGTATTGTACTAAGTTATATGTGACATTTAACACCAGTGTCAGCCCACACAAACACACAGTGTGTCACGTTTGAGCTTTTAACCACAGGTAGCACATCTATTGTATTGTACATAAACAGTTTAAATAAGGCTGGAAACAGTATCTGAATAATCCTAAGTTTTTCAAAAAGGACATTTGTCAGTCATTGAGGACAAGTGTATTAGAGCGGCCTCCATCTCCACATCAAACACCTTGAATGTCTCTCTATCCTCATTCCTCCTTCCTCCGTCTCTCTCTCTTTCTCCTTTTGATGTTCCTCTTTCCACCTTTCTCTCTGCTCTCTCCATCTCTCTTTTCTCTCCCTCTCTGTTTTTGATGCCCCTTTTCCTGTATCTCTCCATCCCTCGTCCGTTTCATGCTCTCTCTCACAGGGGCAGGAGGGTAACTCTATCCTCTTCTCTTTTGTCCTCCTTTTCTCTCTCTTTATCCTTTCATCTCTTTAAACAGAGGAGAGTCTGGGTTTATGGAGCCTCTTTTCATCGCGTTCTTTCACACTGGAGTTTAGTGCTGCTCTTTGGGTCAAAAGCGTCAGTGAAGCTCCGGCGTCTGAGTGGGACTTATCGGCCTCGTCTCTGTAAACGCACCACACCTCAGGGACCCGGGCGAGACTAATGTACTTTATGTCTGAAGCTTTGATTGACAACAAAAAGTTTAAAGGGCCCATATTACACTATCTATATTATACACTACACGTTATGTGCACGTAATTTCAGAAAATAAAATCCAACAAATCTTTAAACCTCAGGGTCACAAACACTCTCAGTTTGTGCTTTTAAATTTACTTTTGTAAAGCTCACATCTGCCATAGTCATCCTGCAGAGATGGCAAATACAAGTCTACTTAGCTTGTCATTTTCACTGAAGACCAGTTACACATGGTTAAATGCGGCTAGTCAAGTCTGAGGGGCTTTCACATTAACACAGAGTAAGTGTTGCAGATGTCCTGCTGGAGATGCCGGTGTGGCCGTCCTCACAGTGTTGTGCGGCTGTGGTTTTTTGAGCTAAAGGCACGTAAACGCTGACAGTGTGCAGTGTGTTTAAGGTGTGTTTAAGTCCCATTTCTTCCTCCAAAGTCTGAACTCCATAAGCTTTAACTGACAGAGACTGACAGAGACAGACTGGCTGTGGACCTCTTGTTTAAAACATACATATCCATGGAGATTAGAGATGACTGAATCTAGATCTTGATTGAAGGTTGATTACATGCCCTACAGTCCATCTAATTTATCATGAGATTTTGCTTTCTGCAGGAGCACGACCCAAAACTTACCACATTTCATTATCATACTAATTTCCCTGTCCCTAATTCAAATAAACACCATGGCTGACAGCATGTTTTGCTGTTGTCTGATATCCAGTTCTTAACAATCAAATACTACATTACGGGTAATGACATGCAGAACCAGTGAGAGGAAAGGATCTGTTTGGCTGTGGAGAAGGTCGCACCCGTCGAGCTGTAAACACTTTTCTATAGAAATCCTCAAAGCTCAGGACAAGTCAGGACATGGACCATTTTACACAGAACATACTACAGGCTGCACATTCCTCCAGCACAGGAGCCAAAAAAGCAGCACAGGTATGAAGGCCTCACAGGTAGGGCTGCCAAAAGTATCAAACATCTGATACTAATCAATACTAAAACTAGTATCAAAACTAGGTACTCATTTGAGCAGGTATCAATAATAAAAAAGTCCTATTGACAAGGCAGAAATGAACCTTTCCTGGATATCTTTAGAATGATCTTGAGCTGTATCAGAACAAGTATAAGACACATAGACTAGTGTACTACTACTATGGAACCTACTGGACCACTGAGGGATTACACAGATATAAGGCCACACGGGAATAGAAAAGAAAGTACTACCATTTAATGTGGAAAATCACATTCTGTTGTCTAAAGAAAGAGTGTTTCTTTTATTATGAATGTGGTATTGGAATCGGTATAGAGTATCCAGACAGAGGCCTGAAACATAACATGAGCAGCAATGACACCAAAACTATCAACACAACTGCGCTTCAATTTCCCATTACCTGTCCCAAATTATGACAGGTAAGAGTTTGGAGATGTGAAAGAGGGGGTATTTTACTTCTATGGGGTAGTCCTTTAAACTGACAACAATCACGTCGTTGGGGTAGGATACCATTGCCATTGTGAATAAATCTTTTGACTTTTGTTTTTTTAAACTGGCAGTGAAGACACTGAACTTAATGCCAGTTTTTGTTTCATGCAGATAGGCCGAGTAATTAGACATATTAACTGTAAACCAGGTTAACTCATCTGCAATCTGAAAGTTACACAGCAAATTCCACCTGAGAATTCTCACCTGTTTCCAGCTCAGTTTAAAAGTCCTATAATACAGAACATTGACTTTTGAGCTTTAAGTTATGCTATAATGTTGTTACCTCCTAAAAAACATACCATGAATTTGTTTCATTCATACGTCTGAATAATCCTGCATTATTAATCTGTCTACATCTCCAAAGCTCAAAATGTTCTGTTTCAACTTGTGATGTCATAAAGTGTATTGTTTTAAAGTTAACAGCTCCTTTTGCCTTTAGTTCATTAGAGATTGGCCAATCCAGGGCTGAAATGATCCAAATGATTCTGGTGGGTGGGATTATGAGTGTTTTGAAGCCTACATATGCAGAAATATTTGTGTGTTAAACATATATGAATGAAACAAAACACGACTGCAGGTATGTTTTTGATGAGGAATCAACATTATACCATAGATCAGAGAACAGCGTCATACGGGCCCTTTAAACTACAGGGATTCTCAAGAGCTGTGAGTTGGATTCGGAGCCGTGTGAGTGGAGCTGCTCTGATCGCAGCTGAAGCCTGATACCTGTTGCTTCACTAGAGATGTTTGTCATTCTTCGGAAACGCGGAGGTATCAAGTGCGAGGCCGAAATGAGACACCCGCAATGAAGTCATCAGTTTGAGATGCACCCTAGCCCTGTGCCTCCGAGCAAGACACTTACCTGCCAATATAAACTCACACAAGCCAAAAGGACCATTACAAAAGTATTTCACAAACAGAAGTTACATGCCGATAGTACCTGTGCCAAGTGACAGACATTAGTTTGAGATTTATGTCTTAAAATCAAGATTAAGTTCACAGTGAACACTAATATCTGACATTTGAACTGCTAAACTAATCCAAGGATCGCATGCATTTCAGAACCTGTTTGTAGAGGTCTAAACTACTGGGTTAGCAGCTTTTCCACAGAATAAGACCCCGTGGAGATTTATCTGTATGTACTAGGGCTGACAAAAGTATCAAAAATCAGATACTAATCAATACTAAAAATCAAAACTAGATACACATTTTTTTCTCAGGTCTTGATACTAAAAAAGTCACATTGACAGGGACAGAAATGAACTTTCCTGAAGAGCTTTAGAATGATCTTGACCTGTATCAGAACAAGTATAAGACACATAGACTGGTACAGACCCAAAGACCACTGTGGAACCTACCTGGACGAATGAGGGATTACATAGATATAAGGATACATGGGAATATAAAAGAAAGTGCTGCTATTTAATGTTGAAAAGCACATTCTATCACCCAATAAAAAGTGTTTTTATTGTCATCTTGGTATCGGAATCAGTATCGAGTCTATTCCTTAGTACTGAAATTGAGTTTGAAATTTTAGTGTCGTGACAACACTAGCATGTACCTTGTGAGTAAAGCAGGTCGCTGGTTGAAGCTGGGGCCACGTGTGCTGTTGTAAATTGTTTTCTTCAGAACAGAGGGAGGCACCTGAAGAGGAGGGGCAGAGGAGGAGTGTTATTATTACCCATTATTATGAATGAACTGTACACGGAGGTCAGAGAGAGACAACAAGGGCAGTTCACTGCTAACGCAAGACTTTCTGTAAGATTGTGTTGGATTCCAGACTCAAATCGACCTAAATTATTCCTCTTCTACAATAATGGTTCCTCACATTCTTGTCTTGTGCCCCTAGGGTTTTTGGCAGGCCTTAAGTCAACCTGCCAATGCTCTCATAAAAGTTGTTCTTCAATGTTTCTTCTAAAACATTTAGTTACAATAGCATTAGATTAGCATTTTAACTGCATTACATAAGCAGTAGGTTTCATTTGTTTTAAAGGGCCCATATTACGCTATTTTCTCATCTCTGTTATAACGCTGTTTCCTCATCACAAACAGGCCTGGAGTTGTGTTTTGTTTCATTCACACGTGTTTAACACACACACCCTGCATATTTAAGCTGAGTTCTTCTCCCAAACAGAAAACACTCTGTTCCACTTTGTGATGTCATGTGGTAATACAGGAAGTGCTCCACTGTGTTTTTAAACTCAATACACCTTCACTAGAATCATTTGTGTGATTTCAAGACTGGAATTCCTAATTTATACAGAACTAAAGGTAAAAGGAGCTGTTAACTTCAAAACTACTGCTTTATGACAACACAAGGTGGAACAGAGCATTGTGAACTTTGGAGATGTAGACAGACTAATAGTAATTAAAGGATTACTCAAACATGTGTGAATGAAACAAAACACAACTCCAGGTATGTTTTTGAAGAGGTAACAGCATTATAACATGACTTAAAGCTCACAAGAGTCACTTGTGTGTAATAGAGGACTCTTACAACAGCAGGCCAGCAACTGGCCACACTCCAAATTCCGACAAGCACATACTTTTGTTGTGTCCTTGTGCAAAACACCCACCTTACCTCGCTACTTTAGCATTTTAGTCTTGGACTACATTATTTAGAAAAAAAGAAATCTAATAGTGATTTTTCTATTGTGATTGTGATTAGATTTGTGATTAAGTTTTAATAATAGGATTCAGTTCAAAGTTCACATTTTAAAAACTATTTGACAAAAACCCTGAAATCTGAACAGAATAATATAACAATCATATTTCAGAACATGTCTGTGCAGACCTGAAGTACAGGGTATGCAGTTTTTCTGCAAAATAAGAGGATATTTTGTTACTTGTGGAGGAAATTGTAGCACTGGCTCTGTAGTTTGCTAATTGTGTCTGTTCAAATTGCGATTTTGATTCGATTTTGTAGCTATTTTATGAGGAACTACATAAAATAACCAGGTATCGGCAACATAAAAAAACAGTAAGCTAAAAAACTGGATCAGGACATGGAGGATCCAGACTTTCGTTGTGTCCTTGTGCAAGACACTCCACCCACCTTGCCTCAGTCCTGTGTCATTAGAGGGCCATGTGCAGAAATGGGCATCCACCCTTCTGTTACCCTGCCCCGGGACGGTTGTGACTGTTGGAGGTTATAGGGTGATCTTACCATCTCCGCCGCAGGGAGCCTAAGAAACAAAGATAAATTCAGAAATGCCTCAGATTAAGCACTCGATAGATTCATATTTTTCGAATTCTGACTTAGTTTGGTGGGATAGTACCGTTAGTAAATCTTTATCATAGTTTTGCCTCAAATAAAAATTGGAAAATACAAAACTAGCACTAATCTGTAAAACAGAATCCCTCTCTCAATGTCATCAACAAGGAAAACTCCAACTAATTTGCAGAGACACGAGGAAGACATTTTGAGTTTAAACCTGCATTTAATAAATTATTTTATTTTTCATTGATTTTAATATATATCATTTATTTATTTATTTATTATATAACTACTGAGTCCAGGTTAATATTATAGTTGCTAGGTAACAGTTATGGATTTACTTCTACATGTCACATCTGCCTCCCCTGTAAAATTATAAACTTCACCGGAATTACAAAACAAGAAAAGACATTTATTTATTTATGTAAAATCATAAATACAAGTACATCATCTATATGTTTTCATGAAATGAGTAGTGTAACCTGTCAGATGTACATTAAATTGGGTCTAATAACACAATTATTAAAATTATTACCACTGTCAGTGTTCTCTCTGTGGGTCTTAAATTGGTCAATTTAAATTGATTAAATTGGTCAAAAAGTCAATTTACATCTTATAAACAAAAATTAATATTCACAAAACTTGTAATAAACAGGTCATACTCATCAAATAATAGTGTTTCTCTTGAGTCCCGGGATCTAGCGTTAGCATTAGCATTAGCATGACTTCAGTTCAAATGTCACTGTCATTCAGCTGTTGGACTTAAGAACAAATATTAGAAAAAAATTCAATTATTATCGCAGGGCGTTACAGGAATTTATAAGTGATTGGCATATAAAATGTAACTTACTTTTGACACAATCTCATCACTTTTCAGGAACAGTAGCTCGTTAACGTGAGCAGCATTTCGCCCTTTGCTAATTCCAGCAGTTTGAAACGTGCGTCTCATGACTTCACCACTTTTGTAACTTTATTCGTGAGTAAGTAAAAGTATATGAGTGTCAACGGTAATGACATTTTCTTGAGTAAAAACAAAAATGTCAAAGAACTTATGCAGTCAAATATAAGTCTACAACTCTGCTAAATTTTGAGTTTGCACCTGACATTTAAAACAGAAAAAAAGCCAATACTAAAAACCAGTAACAGTAGCTATTTAAGAATAATTAAAACAACAGCTCTATAGACCAAAATCGTGTGTGTTGTGCAGCACATAGTTCTGCGTCAGTGTCACGCACTCGGCACGTGGAGGAGCTTTTTTCAGATAAAATTAAGTCAATGCATAAGCTCTTATATTGGCAGACATCACTTGGTAAATTAGGCCTCGTTTAATAATTGAATTAGCTTTAAAATTATAAATTAGATGTGTGAATTAGCGTAAATAGCAGGTGTCAGTGTCTCAGTCAGGTTATTTTCGTTTATTACACACGGCGGCGGAAATAGAGTTCAGCGGACCTTCAAAATAAAATGCCATTGCTCTACTTTTGAGGGCTAGTGTTTTTATTTTGAAAGCGTTTTCCGGTGTTTCCGCTGTTAGCTCCATTACACTTGATACTCGCCCGACTTTGCGCGTACCTTAAAACGCCTGGCTCTACCGCAGTTTGTCATTTCTTCGCTCACAGACAGCTTTACGCGAGCTCCGAGGTGGAATAACGACGTGTGGAATACTTTTTTTATCGCTGCTACATTGACTTTTCCCTAGTTTTCCGACAGTTTTCCCTGCTCCCTTGCTCCATGCCGCCGTCGCTCCCACTTTGGAGAAGCTTTTGCGCTCCTGCAGACTTTTTATAACTTGTTGCCTCGTTGGGTTTTAGGCATGGACGTATAATAAGATCACATTATATAGATCCATGGTTTTAGGGCGCACATGCGATGTCGCGGACTCTCAAGAGGAGGAAGAAATGAGCAGCACGTGAACTTGGAACTCTTTTTAACGTGAATTTGAAGGTTTTAAAGTGAGTTTTGTGGATTGTTTCTAAACGAGCTCAGAGACAGGACTGCAGCCTCTACTCAATGTGTCAGCTGGAAGGAAGCGGGGTCCGAATCTCTCCTAAACGGTAAGACATGGCTCCACTGCGCGCAAAACGCAGCCATGGCACAAGATTTGGCACTGCCTGACCAAAATCCAAATTCTAAGAATGGCAGGAAGTTATCAAATCTAATTTTACTATGGACTTATCCACAAAGCACATCAGAAACTTCTCTCAGCAGAAAATATGTGACAAGTATGTGGCTTTGCAAGAACCAGGTCTAAACCAGGACTTTAACTGAGCCACGTTAGGAGTGAACCAGTCAACCTGGACTACACTCAGACTAAAACAAGACTAAACCAGGACCTATACCAGGATGAAATGAAGACTAAACCAAGACTAAACCAGGACTAAATGAAGACTAAACCAAGACTAAACCAGTACTAAACCAGGACTATACCAGGACTAAACGAAGACGAAAATAAGACTAAACCAAGACTATACCAGGACTAAGTGAAGACTAAACCAGGACTAAATGAAAATTAAACCAAGACTAAACCAGGTATAAAATTTCACCAAATCTGTGAACCAGGGCAGAACTACACCAGGAGGACTAAAACTGGATTAAATCAAGACTAAACCAGGACCAGAATGGCACCAAATCTGGAGTGAACCAAGATAACCAGGTCAGGACTACATCAGGATTTAACCAACACTAAAACAGGAATAAACCAGGGCTAGAACAGTACCAAGCCAGGAGTGAACCAGAGCCCTAAAGTAAGGAACAACCCAGGACTAAACCAAGCTAAAACCAGGAATAAAACAGAACCAAACAGGGGTGTAAAAGGACTATACCAGGTCTAAAAGAGGAGTAAACCAGGACTAAACCAGGACTAAACTAGGACTGAACCAGGACTAAACCAAGAAGTGAACCAGGTCTGAACCAGGACTAAATCAGGACTAAACCAGGATTAAGCCAGGACTGAGCCATGACTATCCCAGGGGAGGACCCCAGACTCTTTGCCAGCATTCACATAAATAGCTGTATTTGATGTAGTGTTGTTTTTATAGTGTTATCACACAGCACTTTCCACACAGACTTTGCTTATAGAGAATGGACAGTCAGAGGCAGAAGTCTGAGAACTTGAGAGTTACAGCTTTGTTTAGGAAGAGGCCAGATGTTCTTATGCAAACGTTTGGGCTGCAAGATTAATTGCAATTTGAACAGCTATTTTTTTTTTAAATACCATAATTTCCTCCACAAATAAAATATTTGCTTTTATTCTGCATAAAAAAAAACTATTAACCCCGTACCCTAGATCTGTAACATGCTTTGAAAATGTGATTCTTGTATTAGTTTGTCAGTTAATATTTCAGTATATTTGTCAGTTCTTCGGATCGTGTTTAAAATGTGAACTTGGAACAGAATCCTATTTCTTAAACATACATCTACTTTGGATCATTAAAGGTCGTATTACACAAAAATTACACAAAATGACTCTAGTGAGCTTTTAGCCATATTATAAAGTTGATACCTGTTCAAAAATATACCTGGAGTTGTGTTTTGTTTCATCCACACATGTTTGAGTAACACTTTATTATTAGTCTGTCTACATCTCCAAAAGCTCAAAATGCTCTGTTCCACCTTGTGATGCCATGAAGTGGTAGTTTTCAAATTAACAGCTCCTTTTAACTTTTGTGTAGCAGATTGGCAATTCCACGGCTGAAATTATCTAAATGATTGTCATGAAGGTTTGTGGAGTTTAAAAACACAGTGGAGCACTTGCTGTATTACCACATGATGACATTACAAAGTGGAACAGAGTGTTTTCTGCTTGTGGGAAGAACTCAGTGTAAATATGCAGGGTTTGTGTGTTAAACATGTGTGAATGAAACAAAACACCACTTCAGGTATGATTGTGATGAGAAAACAACATTAGAACAGAGGTCAGAGAGTAGCGTCATTTGGGACCTTTGTATTTTGTTGCTCTGACTCCTTTAGTGCTTTAACAGATTGAAATATTTACTGTTGTCATTAGAGCTGCCACAGTTTCAGTCTCTCTTTGACTAGTCAACACAATCCAATTATTTCTGTAGCGCCAACTGCCCTCGGGACATTTTTTAATCGAAGTTGGACCAGGTTGAGACCCGAGAGTAGTGCCAAGAGAAGAACCAGAAAATATTTTGTAATGAACAAAATGTAGTTCTGCATTCTTAACATTTTGCTAACCGCATGTTTGTGTGTCGTCCAGTTAACGATTATTACAGTAATTATTTAAAGTATTATTACAGTATTATTATATTATTATAGTATTAGGTATTATGCAAATTTTTTTCTTTTATTTTCTCCCACGTTATAATGTTGTTCCCTCATCAAAAACATGCCTAAAGAGATTTTAGATGTCAGCCATGCATGTTTGGGTAATTTAGCGATCTCTCCCGGCACTATTCAAACCCTCCTTACAATTAACAGTACGAGGCTTCGCCCACAAGCCTACATCATCCATGCTGCCGCACGACAATTCTCCATAAATATACAAAACGTGATACAAAACTGTACACAGCAACTTGACAAACCTGATGTGATGTGCAGTAGTTTCATTAGTGGGATGCAGCTGATTGTGTTGTGTGTTGTTGATAGAACTCTGAAGGGGTAGTGATTTAGCACAGGGAGCAAAAGGAGAGAAGACTCAAAAATGAAAGTGAAACAAATTAAGCGTGTTAATACATTGTTTTGGGTGAGTATGGCATTTTTAAAACAATAAAAGGAAACATGGTGATCTAAATATGTTATGTGTTAGCAGTTAATACCCCATAGAAGTAAAATACCTCCTCTTTAATACCCCATAGATGTATAAAAAACATATATATACTCAAATAGAAGTAAAATAGTCAGATTAGTCGGTGTGTTGATGGGAGAAAGTTATGTCATTTCTGGAGTTATTGCCATAAGTTTTTAGTTACCTAATACTGAAAAATGTGTCTGTTTTGTGTTCTGTTATGTCAGAGCGAGTCAGAGAGTCAGGGAGAGTTAGAGAGAAGCAGAGACAGTAAGAAAGAGAGTTAGATAGAGGCAGAGAGAGTCAGAGAGATTCAGAGAGAGTCAGAGACAGAGTCAGAGAGTCAGCGAGTGAGGCAGGGAGAGTCAGTGAGAGAGGCAGAGAGAGTCAGAGAGTCAGTGAGAGAGGCAGAGAGTGTCAGAGAGTCAGTGAGAGAGCCAGAGAGAGAGTTAGAGTCAGAGAGAGGCAGTGATAATTAGAGAGAATCAGAAAGAGCCAGAGAGAGTCAGAAAGAGAGTTAGATAGAGGCAGATAGAGGCAGAAAGAGCCAGAAAGAGTCAGAGAGAGGCAGTGAGAATCAAAGAGAATCAGAAAGAGAGTTAGATAGAGTCAGAGAGTGCCAGAAAGAGTCAGAGAGAGTCAGAGAGAGCCAGAGAGAGGCAGAGAAGGTCAGAGAGAGCCAGAGAGAGGCAGTGAGAATCAGAGAGAGCCAGAGAAAGTCAGAGAGAGTCGGAGACAGAAAGAGAGTCAAAGAGAGGCAGAGTCAGAGCGAGAGAAAGTCAGAGAGAGGCAAAGAGAGAGTCACAGAGAACGGAAGAGAGAGTCACAGAGAACGGCAGAGTTAGAGAGAGTCACAGAGATGCAGATTTGAGTATGCGCTCTGGGCAAATGCAGAGCTCTGTTTAGGAGACGTCATGTTTAATGCCCCACATACTTTTATATAGACTCTTTTATTTGAGCGTGCCCTGTTCACCAAAATATATTTTATAAGACAAATACTTCCGCTGGGAAAAATGCACTTTTGTAGAGAAGTATCTGGACTCTCTTCCTGTGTTTTTACAGAGACCTCAGGCTTCATGGCTTCTGATCAAAATGATGCTAAAAGAGTGAATAAACCTGCTTTAGTGCAGTGTTAAATGCGTTTAACTCTACTGGTGTAATCGTGGAGTAACACTGGACCTGCTGTTTCTGGGGACTTGATTTGTCTAGTATTAGTTGTATAATATTAGTAGAAGTATTGTTAGTTGCAGCGGTGGAACCTAACAAAGTAAAAGTAGTAAAGTACTGTCATTTATCGTCTATATTTACTTCAACAATTTATCAAAATGTGTTATTTTGACAGAGCTACTAAAAAACAACAGTTCAGCACATGTTTTTTTTTTTTTTTTTTTTTTTTTTAAATCAAAATCACTACATTTGAAGCTTGATTAGATCTTAAAATCTGCATGAAATACTTTCACTTTTTACTTTTTAGGTACATGTTTAAACTGGTACTGGTACTGGTAATATCTTTACTTAAGTATTTTTTATGTGATACTTTTACTTGGGTGTTTTTTGCACCAGTATTTGTACTTTGTACTTTTACAGACTCAAGCACCTCTTCCACCATTGTTTGTAGTAGTTGCAGTAATGGTTAATGTACCACATACTTTTAAATGGACTTCAGTATTGTGTTTGCGTGCATGTGTCTCAGTGCTGTGGGTTTGGATAAAGTTCATACAAAAAAAACAACAACAATTCTTTAAATCAATTATGGCCAATAATCTGCTGATATCTTGGGCCAATTTAGATTTTTCCCCCAAATTATGTCACTTAAATTTACTGAAAACTCACCCACAGCCTTTTTTCCACCACACACTCATAAGAGACCTGTAGTCATGTTTACTGCAGTTATCTCGTTGCACTAAAGTGATTTTTAGGCTGTAGCTCACACAAAATGAAATATCGGCCTGTGCTGGAGATTTAAGGCCGATATGTGATACGCTAAAAAGTCCAAATATCGGCACGATATCTTGGTCAATTAATATATATGTCTATCTCTATAGTCCACTTTTATACCTAGTTTAGCCCTAGAATAGTCCTGTTATAGACCTAGTGGCCCTATGGTTAAGAATCACTGCCATAGACTTGTATACAGTACACACCTGGACCACTATGAACCTACCTGGACCACTGAGGGATTACACAGATATAAGGCCTCATGGGGATATAAAAGAAAGTACTACCATTTAATAATGTAAGAAAGAGTAAAAAGAGGGGCCAATTTGGAGCCGAGTTCCACAGGAGCAGGAATTCTGACCGCTGGTTTAGCAGGGAGCAGGCCCTGAGTAACACTGTCAATCAAACCTGTTGCAAAATCTAGCGGGAGCGATTTCAGGGAAAGAAGGCCCCTGATTTCACTGTTATTAATGTTCATCTTGATTTAGGGACAAAATAGCAAAATAAAATACCCAGGATCATGTAGAGAGGGTTAATACAAACATTTTAAGATCAAAATGACGAGCGTGACAGCAGCAGTTACAGTGAGAGGGGTGAGGTTTTTCAATAGAAAGTAAATTGGAGCCATAGTTAATGGAGATGGAAGTGCACCCATGATTACTTCCTATTTGGAACACGCCGGCTAGCAGGTTAGCTATCTCCATTTACATACGCAGTCTATGGAACCATATCTACTGAACACATGTGTGGATTGATTAAACAGCTCCACCTGTGTGTCAGGTGAGGACAGGTGTGATTCTGTGTGCGGCACGACCAGGGTTAGGGCCATATTCAACTCTTATTCAACTTATGCTCTTTAAATCCATTTTGTAGTTTTCTAGTTCCAGTTTTTAGACGATCTTGAAATGTTTTTGGTAATTATTGCTAATATGTGCATTGTGTCACCATGGTAACGGCTGAACCTTCCACCACAGACATACATGTCGAGCACAGCGTGATGTCAAAGTATTAATAATGTTGATTCTGAGTTAAAGGCCCTGTACCTGATTTTACCCATGTGTTTGAGCTAAATGTGTCCTGCCCCAGTACAGATATACAGTACAAGCAGCTCCTGAGGTCAACATAAATCCACTAGTAGTTGTTGCTTGCTTTATCACTCTGGTCTTGGAAAATTGTGAAAATTGCTTATAAACTCATCATGGTAAATCATTAGGATGCTCAGAATGCATAAGGTAAGTGAGGAATAACTTTGGACCACTGCAGACAGTTTAAAATGTTTTAAGACAGTAAAAATCAGGTACAGCACCTTTAACTGTTATTCACCTTATACAACCTCACTTCTGGCCTGGTCTTGGATTTTTTGAAACATCAGGACAGATGCAGTATTTGAAAAAAAAAAACGTGTAAAATTGGTAATAAATTTGAAATGTATAGAACTGATCACAATTACATTCGGGATTGAAAACTAATTAAATAAATACTTAATTTATGACAAAGCATTGAACTTTGAGTTTGTCGTCACGGTAAAGTTAACAACAACTAGCTTGCTAACGTGCACTTCCTGATTATCATTATGATTATTAGACAATAAAACGCTTTAGTTTCTAAAGAGACATAGGGAGGACATCACACACACAGGGAGGGCATCTGACACACGAGGACATTTCAGAACATGTTTGTAGAGGAGTAATATCCCAGCCCTCCTCATACTACTACTGTACCACATGCTCTGTGTGAACAGTAGTGTCGTGTTTGTGGAATATTCGCGGCTCCTCGGAGCCTCTGCTCCTCTGGTCTCTGCGTTTCCCGTGGTAGAGGTCAGGCAGGTGAGGCAGTGAGTCACCTGCTCACCTGACTAAATCCCAGACGTTCTACACACTGCGGACGGCATTTGGCCCCATGTTATCAAAGGAACCAGAAGTGCCACTTCTGACTCTTTCAGCTCCTTTCACTGACTCACGAAGACTCGGACCAGCACAAGAATCTGTTTTGTAAAGAAATGGAGAGTACAAAAAGGTCAGGCTTCACTGTCTTGTTACTGTTTTAAAAATTATGAAAAACAACTAGTTAATTTTAAACAGTTTGCAGTGGTCCAAAGTTATTCCTCACTAGTCTATGCAGTCAGAACATCGTAATTATTCACCACAATGAGTTTATAAGCACTTCTCCCAACTGTCAGAGACTAAAGTAGGCTTTTGTAGTCACGGTAAAGCTAACAAAAACTTGTATGCTAACGCACTTATCAGAGAATAAAGCGCTTTAGTTTATAATCGGATGCAGATGGCACACAGCAGACTTATTTTGACCTCAAGAGCTGCTTATGCAAGATCTGCACTGGGGCGAGACACATTTTGTGAAAAATCAGGTACAGGGCCTAATTTCCCTGGTCACGATTAACAAATCACAAAATCTGCAAAATATTTAGGTAATATAATGTTCCCTTTAAGAACTAAACTTCCCTGTGGGTCAGACGCCCTCCCTGTGTCTCCATGCGGTCTTGTTCTGTGTAATAGCTGCTTACCGTGTAGTTTAGACCTTTTCTGAAATACATCTTGGACTCTTTTCTTAGTTTTCTTTAAAGGCAAACAGACCAGTGAGTATTAAAGGTGCTCTATGTAACCTTTCTGGGGGTGGGTACGCCACTTGCTGCTTGTTTTTGTGGAGATGCTATTACACTTATGTAACATAGACTAAATAGTATTTGATTCCGCTTGTCATTACGTTTAATTAGGGTTATATATTTTAATTGAGTAGCGCCCCCTTGTGGTGACCGGTAGTGATAAGTGCCCCTCGCGAGCACGTTACCAGTTGATGAGAGTCGGGCACGAGGTGGGTCACTGTCTTTAGCTCTGTCATTGTAAATTGTGTATTTCTGTTTAAGCATTCATCATATCATCACTACCTAAGTGTACTCAGTATTTATGTCGTGTAGGGCATTAATTAACTGATATTTTGTAGAACTAATGAGTTATTACACAGTAATGGACTGATACACATGTTGTGACAAGCAAATTTTTAGATGGTAACGTGACTTGTTACCCTTGTTACACAGATTAAATACGAAGAACCACTCTGTGTGCTGGCCATTATTAACACAACGCAGATAAACTATACGACTATCAAGAGCAGACACAGACGGGTAGTTCCTCTAACCAAGCTGGACTTTTGCACGGCCAAGTTCAGCCCGGTTACACTTACACTCTCTCTCTCTTTCTCTCTCTGTTCTGTCTCTCTTTCTTCTTTCCTCTTTCTCTCAGTTTGAGTCTTTCTCTGTTTCACTCTCTTAATTTGTCTTAACCCATCCTTCAGTGTCTCACCAGGGAGTCAAACCGCAGACCTTCTAGCTTCTTCTTTCCACCTCTCTCTCTCTCTCTCTCTCTCTCTCTCTCTCTCTCTCTCTCTCTCTCTCTCTCTCTCTCTCTCTCTCTCTCTCTCTCTCTCTCTCTCTCTCTCTTTGTTGTCTTTCTGTTCTGTCTCTCCTTTCTCATCTCTCTTTTTCCTTTACCTCTTTCCTCATATTTTTGGACGGTCCAGTCACAGCCTCTTATTTGTGTCCCATGTCTCCTCAGAACATTTGCATATCTTTCAGAACCAAATCTAGACCTTCTTTGACCTCAGAGACACAGGAGTTTTTTTGTAAGAATTCAAGGGGACACGACCTAACTCCAGAATGTGAAGCAAAAGCTCTGCTGGAGGTGAGGAGGAGGCTAGGGAGACTAAGGAGGCTAAGGAGTACAGGGGGCAAAG
This sequence comes from Periophthalmus modestus, assembly GCA_019594935.1. Classification (NCBI taxonomy): domain Eukaryota; kingdom Metazoa; phylum Chordata; class Actinopteri; order Gobiiformes; family Gobiidae; genus Periophthalmus; species Periophthalmus modestus. The sequence continues at coordinate 6,890,123 of JAIEZT010000019.1, read as the reverse complement.
GAGTGTAGAGAGAGTGCATTTATAGGACTTTAACATCTTAATATAGTTAGTCATTGATGTGGGATTCTTCAGTGGTAATCCCGTTATGTGTGGATGTGTCTCGTTAAGCACACAGCAGGGGGCGCTAGTGTGTGACTAAAGAGGATTACCCCCCAAGGAGCCGCTCGGACCCCAGAGTTCCTGAGTCAAGATAGAAACATTAATAACAGACAAATCAAGCGCCTTCTTTCCCTGAGGTTGCTCCCGCTAGCTCTAGCTGTAGGTTTGATTGACAGCGTTGCTAAACGCCTGCCCCCTGTTAAATCAGTGATGCAGGTGAGATGGAGTGTTACCTTCAACAGCCTTGTTACTGATTGCCTCTTTGGTTGCTATGATACTCGTGCTCGGAATTCCAATTATGGAACTTGGCTCCAAATTGGTGCCTATAACTGCTCTAGCCCCGATGAGCTTCATTTGACTGGAGCCGAAAGCTATGGGTGACGTTACACTCCCTCAGTCCACTTCTTTATACAATCTATGGTTTAACTCTTGGAAGTGCTCAGGTATAGACTGAGCAGGAGGTCAGGAGAATTAACCAACAAATATTATTCACAGTTATATGCCTCAAATGTGGTTATGGTGGTCACTACAGAATATCCGACAATGAAACCACGCACTTGGTGGCATAGGGAAATGTGTCCTCTGCATTTGACCCATCCTTTAGTATCTCTTCTTCCAGAGGAAACTCACCCAGACACAGAGAGAACATGCAAAATCCCATACAGACACAGAGAGAAAATGCAAACTGCACACAGAGGCAGAGAGAAAATGTGTGATAGTCATAATAATGCCTTACACTTGTAATGCGCTTTATCTAAGCCTCTCAAAGCGCTACACTTAAGTCAATATTCGTTCACTCCACACTTGGTGATGGTAAGCTACTATTGTAGCCACAGCTGCCCTGGGGTAGACTGACGGAAGCGAGGCTGCCAGTTTGCGCCATCGGCCCCTCCGACCACCGCCGATCATTCACACACACACCACTTTCATACTAGGCAATGTGGGTGAAGTGTCTTGCCTAAGGACACAACGACAGAACTTGGTCCAAGCTGGACTCGATCCTCCGACGGGTTGGGAGACCAATGCTCTAACCACCGAGCCACTGTCGCCCCAGTCAGAGGGAATGTTCCCAGTTTTGTTCTGGTTTGACCTGGTTTACTCCTGATGATGTAGACGTGGCTTGGTCCTTGCAGTCCTAGTTCAGTCCTGGTTCAGTCCTGCTTTAGTCATAGTTTAGTCCTGGTTTAGTCCCGGTTTAGTCTTGGTTTCGTCCTTTAGTCCTGGTTTAGATGCGGTGTGTGGCTCTGGTGTCACTAGAGTTCAGGTATTTTGAGGTTGACAGTTTAGCAGCTCTCACTCAGCCTCAGTCTCTTTACTGAAGGACACAACATTAAAATGTTTCATTTTCTAAAAACATTGGTGCAGTTCAGTGTCTCTGCTGCAGATATGAAAACATGGTCCCTGGTCTTTGTTCAGGCCTGGTCCCTGGACTCTGGTCAAGACCCTGGTTCTAGGTCCCTGTCTGACCTAGTTGTTTGTGCAGAGGTAAATGTTGCGTGTCATTGGGCTAATGGGCCGTGAGGATGGAGCTGAGCCGTGAGGTCTCCACAGAAACTCAATATTCATTTGGATAAAACAGTTTGTTTAGTGTCACTTTAACTAATGAGACCCCCACTTTCACTAAAGAGGCTCCCGCTTTAACTAAATACACGTCCGCTTTAACTAAAGAGGCCCCCGCTTTAACTAATGAGACCCCCTCTTTAACTAAATACACCTCTGTTTAATGTGAACAGTGAGTATCAGGTGGACATGAGACAAACAGCTGATTTAGGTCAGACTTTGTCCCTCTGTCACTGGAGCAGCTGCTGCTCTGAGCTTCTACTTCAGACCTACTTCAGGTTTACCTCAGATCTACCTTAGGTCTACTTCTGGTCTAACTCAGGTCTCCTTCAGGTCTACCTCAGGTTTACCTCAGGCTACCTCAGGTCTACCTCAGGTCTACCTTAGGTCTACTTCAGGTCTACTTCAGGTCTACCTCAGGTCTACTTCAGGTCTACCTCAGGTCTACCTCAGGTCTACCTCAGGTCTACCTCAGGTCTACCTCAGGTCTCATGTCTTTTAGCAAGTAACAAGACCACCAGCAAACTCTGTAAAAAACAAAATGAGTTTTCTAATGTTCACCATTGACAGTCCAGAAGTTAGATCCAAATGTGGCCAAATGTAAAGAGTCAGAATGAGCCAGCGGGAAGTTAAACATTTGGAGGTATCACATTCACCATATGAAGCATTTTTATAGTGGCACAAATTAGTCTTTTTGAGTTATCACTGGGTTGTAGATGATGCTATAATCCTTATATTTCTGTATCTGGCAGCTATGGTTAGGTGATTCTGCCTCAGGGCAGCTGTGGCAACAGACGTACCTCTCTGAGGAGTCACTGTGAGGAGTCAGTCATGGCTCAGTCATGGCTCAGAATGAAGCCGTTAAAAAAGTTCTGTGACTAAAGATGGTGTTTATCACTGGAGGAGCCACATTGGGCAGGTCTGTTTGATCAACCCCTCAATGGAATCCTCCAGTGAGGAAATGCCTGGTGAACCCTGCCGGATCTGTGACACAGAGTTAGTCATGACATAATGTGAACACGCCTCCTCTGTCATCACGGATCAGCCGTGTTTGAAACGTGTTTGTGAATCACAGCTCAAATATTACACACGCGGCCGGACTGGAAAAGGGAAGTCTGAAACCTTACATCAGAGCTGACCTGGATCAGAGCGGTTTGGACCTGGATCTGGTCTGGACCCGGATCTGGTCTGGACCTGGATTGAACCAGTTCGGATCAGTTCAGAGCTGTAGCACCCTGGGGTGTCCATGACCTGTTGTGAGTAGAGGTGTGAGGGATAAAGGAGAGGCATAAGCAGAATGCAGCAGGTGGAGTTTAACCAGAGACTGTCCTCAGGCTCTGAACACAGCTCCTGTTTACTCCAGTTGTGTTTACTCCTGTCGTGTTAACGCCTGTCATGTTTATACCTGTTTACACCTGTCATGTTTACTGTTGTGTATACTCCTATTTACTCCTAATTTGTTTACTTCTGTCATGTTTACTCCTGTTCTGTTTACTCCTGGTGTATTTACTCCTAATTTGTTTACTTCTGTCATGTTTACTCCTGTTCTGTTTACTCCTGGTGTATTTACTCCTATTTACTCTTGTTTACTCCCGTCGTGTTTACTCCCGTCGTGTTTACTCTCGTCGTGTTTACTCTCGTCGTGTTTACTCCCGTCGTGTTTACTCCCGTCGTGTTTACTCCCGTCGTGTTTACTCCCATTGTGTTCACGCTAGAGATGGGACGATATACGATAATATCTCGATTAAAAGGGTCCGCAATTAATTGTTCATGGCAATTTTTTATTGAATGTACATTGTGTTGTGTGTAGTTAGCTAAGCAGCATTTTACAGACACACGCGCGATATATATTTACCTACAATCATGTCAATAGCAGAATAAACCACGCTCACCGATCAGGAACAGCATCCAATCCATCCAAAAATAAGCTCCTCCCCTCCTGAGTCCACAGTCATCTTCACTCTTTGACACGAACCACTCTGGGTCAGAGATGCCTCTAGTTTAACTTGTACAAACATCCAGTGTCCTCGATCCCGTCCGTTTCATCATGTTTAGAAGCAAAACAACAGCGCATAGAATGCGCTCGCATCATGCACGCTCGGTAAGGTTCGTCTGTTTACGGAAAATCTCAGCATGTCACACACGTGCTCCGCTGCTCATTGGCTGTAAGGAGAAAACGTCACTAAATGTGTGTTATGTGATTGGTTGATTCTACACGGGGGAGAGTGGGGCGTAAACTTTCAGTCACATGTAGCACTGATTCGCTGTTTGCGGCTCCAGTCCCACAACCTCCACCTTATTGGACAACATTGGTGTCAATCAGAAGCTAACACCTGTGTTTAGCTCTGAGAAACAAAGGCCGTGTCCCAATTCGTCACATGCACCGTTTGATGCACTGTTCGAAGTGCAGGTCGAAGTACCCGCCCGATTTAAGGGCACTTTGGTGAATTTTTGGTGAATTGAGACACATTTGAGACGCTGTTTTAAGTTTATTATGCCTGAAATCGACCAAAGAAATGCCAAAAAGTGACGGAGCAGATTTCACGTGTGGAATACTTTTCTGCAGCAGTTTGAACATGGAGGATCTAACTTATTTTGTGGACATAATTTCTTGACTGGATTATATTCTCTGGACCTGTCCGGAACGAATGAAACTAACTTTGTGGAATATGTTGATGTTTGACAGAATCAGAGCCTCAAAGGTGAGTTAAGTCCAAATCCGCATTTTGGGAGCCTCAAAGCCTCCAATTTGAATCCGTTGTTTGGGGGCAAAACGTCCAAATCCGCTTTTCTGTTTTCTGTAAAAAACTTTTCCTGTCAGCACTATGGTGATTCCAGGTGAAAGTTGTTTGCATATATGAAAAGAGGAGCACCGTAGCTTTCATTTGATGTGTAGATTGTTTGCGTAGGTGACGCAGAAGTACATGTACATTCCTGTAGAGTTGTAAAGTAGGCCCGGGCCGTTGGAACGTTTAGAAATTAAGAATTTATGGCGATAATATCATTAATCGCGATTATTTTGGCCACAATAATTGTGAGTCTAAAATTTAATATCGTCCCATCCCTAGTTTACGCCCGTCATGTTTACGCCCGTCATGTTTATTCCTGTTTACTATGACACTTATGTTTGTACAAATGTAGGTATAAAGGTTTAAACAGCTATGCACAATCCAACACAAACATGCACCACCAGCTGAGGCTCAGGATGTGGAGATGGGTCCTCTGCACCTCCCCCAGCATCACTGAAGGATGGGTCAAATGCAGAGGACAAGTGTACCTTAACCTATTATGTTACGTACCTGCTTAAATTTTATTCATGCGGTAATCTGTGTCGTACTGGAGAGCTGAGGTCCTCATGTTCAGACCACGTTTCAGTCCTCCCGAATACCTGGTCCATGTTTGTGCTTCTGTGGAAGTCTATACAAACAAACACCAAATTAACATGAATGTTTTTAAAATGGTGACTTTTGTGTGCACAGATAGCGTCCTGAATGACCTCATGTACATCTAACAGTTTTTATTCTGACATGTGTTTGGTTGTAAGTTACGGTCAAGGTCAGGACCTGTGTTTGAGATTGTGATTAAAGAGTGGATATTATGCTAAATCAATTTTTGTTTTTACTTTCTCCCATGTTATAATGTTCCCTCATGAAAAATATGCTTGAAGAGACTTAAGATGTCACCCATGCATGGTTGAGTAATCTAGCGATCTCTCCTGGGCCCTATTCAAACCTTCCTTACAGTTAGCAGTACAAGCCTGTGCAAGGCTCCGCCCATAAGCCTACATCACCCATGCTTCCACATGACAATTCTCGATAAATTTAAAAAAAACAAAAAAACATGATACAGAACTGTACATAGCAACTTGACAAACCTGATGTGATGTGCAGTAGTTTCCTTAGTGGGACTAGTGGTGTTGTGATAGAGCTCCAAAGGGGGAGTGACTTAGCACAGGGAGCAAAGGAAGAGGAGACTCAAAAATGAAAGTGAAACAAATGCATGTTAATACATTGTTTTGGTTGAATATATCATTTTCAAAACAATAAAAGGTAACATGGTGATCTAAATGTGTTATGTGTTACAGTTAATACCCCAATATCCAAAAGAAGTGAAATACCCCCTCTTTAAGTTTAGAGTCAAAGTGAAAATATCTGTGCCATGGTTTTCAAAAATATCTTGTCTCTGTCCCTGTTGAGTGAATGTGTTACTGCTCTGTCACAGACTGGGTAACTATGAGTGAAGGTGCTTAAGCTCCATCATCAGAGCCACACCTGCTCCTGTCACACTTGCACAGGCCTTGCTTCTACCTCTGTTTTCTATGGTTTAGTTTTGATTTAGTCCTGGTTTAGTCCTAGTATAGTCCTGATTTAGTCTTAATTTATCCTGGTTTAGTCCTGGTTTAGTCCTGGTTTAGTCCTAGTATAGTCCTACTTTAGTCTTAATTTAGTCCTGGTTTAGTCCTGGTTTAGTCTTGGTTTGAAGAAAAGTACAAAAACACAGGACGTAGCACAGACAATTTATGCAGAAGAAAAGCATTCTTAACATTTAACAAAATGAAGGTTTTTATTTTTATTTATCTAACCATGGAATTAACATTAACATAACATGTCCAACTAGTAAAGAAAATTATACACTAAATATATGTTGTTATTTTTTTTTTACTTGAAAATTGGGCAAGATTTGTAGTAAAATCTTAAAACTAATGACACAGTGCTGAGGTGAAATGAGCAGTCTGACATGTCTCCTCATCAGCCTGGAGCCTGGGGTCACACGCTTTTGTGGAACAGCTCTAGAGTTGAGTTTGTTTCATTCACAAGTTACCGCTATTTTAGAACTAGAACACTGCACAGCACAGCGCCCTCTGCTGGTTGTGGAGTCTGCAAACTCAAAGAATTTTCAACACACATCACTCAGAGCTGTATTTTGAGTGAAAAAAATACTTCTTTTATGTTCTGTTACTTGCACCTGATCAGAAAAGCCAATTACACCCATGTCCTGTTTTGTACAGTTTGGCCTCAAGGGTTCTCCAAAGCTGCCATTATAAGTGAATCGCACACAAATCACACAATAGACAGAGAAAGACCCACTTAATATGAACAGAAACTTAACAGAGTCGGCAGAGTGAAGCAGCGTAGTGTAAAATGACTTCTCATCATTCTGTCATAGATAATAAACATAGGAAAAAGATTATTTAAAGATGCACCAAGTAACTTTTTCTTTTCAGTTCTGAAAATGAGTGATCTTTCTGTGTATTTTTTTTATAGAGATTGAGCTCACTTTGGTCCCATGTCCTTTGTTGCATCTCAAGGTCAAACGCGATTGTTCAGTCGGATCTGTTTTTTCAGTGGCACGTGAAACGAAGGAGCTGATTGGTCACCTATAATACAAATATACAAATAAACTCACATTTCTCTCACCTCAGGTTTAGCAGTTTAGTGCTTCTCTCATTGATTCTGCAGAAATCCTCCATGTTTTTCAGCCCTGTGACATTTTTTTTTTCTTTTTTCCAATATGAGCAGACCGTGCTTGTCCCTGATTGGCTAATCAACCTGTCAATCACACCCATTTGAAAACAGGGAGATTCACCGATGACCAGACTCACATCTTTGTAAAGTTCGAGAAGTGTGTGTCCTGGATCCAAGGAATAAAACACAGTTCACTTGTTACTCGTGTTATTTATCCTGCAATACAAGTTCATACAGTATGAAACTTTCTAGGCAAACACCAGCAGTAAAAAGTCCAATCAAAGGCCCAACCAGAACATTAAACCGATATCATGATTCAATACCATAGACTGTGTAAAGGAGTGGACTAAGTCACCCACATGAGTGTGACGTCACCCACATCATTCGGTTCCAGTCAAATGAAGCTCATCCAGGCTAGCGGTTTTGGTTTTGGAATTTGGAGCCAAGTTCCATGTTTGGAATTCCAAGTATCATAGAAACCAAAGAAGCAGTTGAAGGTAATACCCCTTCCTTCCCATACCACGGGTTTAACAGGGAGCAGGCACTTAGCAACGCTGTCAAACCAACGGGTTGCTAACGCTACCGCGAGTGAGCTTGGGGAAAGAAGGCGCCTGATTTGTCTCTTAATAATGTTCATATCTTGACCTACGGACACGAGAGCGAAATTAAAACCCTAGGATCATGTAGAGCAGGTCAGTATGAACATTTTAAGACCAAAATTACGACCCTGACAGCAGCAGTTATAGAAAGAGGGGCAATGTTTTTTTCAATAGAAAGTGAATTGGAGCCAGAGTTGACAAAGCCCGGAAGCGCGCCGATGTTCACTCGTTGGAACACGGCGGCTAGCAGGTTAGCTATGTTCATTTATATGTACAGTCTATGGTCCTGACACAGTTGGGGTTTAGATCTGGTGGTACTCAGAGACCCAGACATTGTCTTTGGTGGTCATTGGTGCGAGATGTTTGAGAGGTTTTCTGACCTGCTCCTCAGTCTGAAGCAGTTTGAGTCCAGGAAAAGTGTGCGTTTTGTAAAAACACAAAAGTGAAACCAGTGGAACCCGTTGGACGGCTCGTCATGTCACTGCTAATTATATAATTACTTTACATTGTGTGTGCGTGGTTGGGGGGTTGGGGGGTAATGGATCTATTAAGTTTAATTGGACATGTTTTGGCATTTACAATTAGATTTATTTTTAAAGAGGCATTACGTAACCTTTCTAGTGTGAGGTCCACCATCTGCTTGTCTCCATGTTATGCTTTGTCTGAAAGGCTCCAAAGTATGGCAGTAAAGTGCACATGACAGATTTTCATGTTTTTCTATTTCTGGCTTGGTTTGATGGGATAGGACCAGTGCTAAATATGTATCTGAGTGTTATATCATTTCAGAGGCAGATTGTGAGAAAAAGTTGAGAAGCAAAGTAAAAAAAAAAAAGGAAGTGGCGCTGAGTTTTAAACATCTAAAACACAGAGACATAAGGAAGACATTTTTCTGAAAGTTTTAACTTTCATTTAATTAAACAAATGTGTTGCCATTCATTTTAATAGTCTATAAAGTACTATTGTGTGATTTAAACAAGTTTTGGCCCTTGTTTACATTATGGCTGCTAGGTAACAGTTATGGAATTAACTCGAGCCTAATGGTGCGTTCTGGGTAACTGCTAACTGGGATATTTCCCAACTCTGACTTGAAAAACATCCCTGGAACGCTGCTGGAACTGGTCATTTTCAAATGAATGGGTGAAAAACTCCCACTTCGAGTTCAACTGAAGTGGGAGTTTAGAACGATGTGATCGTCACAAAACATGGATCTGAGATTAAACCAGCACAGAAACCATGGCAACATATGATACTGATTAAATGAATTAGTTAGAATATTTATTTCAAATCCGACATCATTCTGGTATTGTCACATGTTTACATTTCTTTAGCCTTGGGTTTGGCATTATCATATGGTTTACATACAAGTTAATTCAGCTGGAACACGCTGAGGTCAGAAGTCGTATCCTTTAACTGGGAAATATCCAATCTCCCAATTGCCTGGAATGCTGCATATGGTCTATGGTTTAAACTACAGGGTTGTCATCTTTTAGACAGAGTAAGACCCCATGGAGACACAGGGAGGGCATCTGACACACAGGACATGTTTGTAGAGGTCTAAAGAGGGTCGGCAGCTTTTACACAGAACAAGACCTCATGGAGACACAGGGAGGTTTAGCTCTCACTGAGGACATTATGTCTAGCTAAACTTGCATCATATTTAAAAACATTTCAACTTACAATTTTCAGTTTGTTTAATATGCATCACATACTGAAGTCTCACCTGCTGTTTGTTCTGTTCATATGCTGCAACATATATAAGTCAGAGCTACTTATTGTACATGCTGTAGCCCTATATTTTACTTTATTTTAATTAAGTATTCATTTATTTACTTCTATTATATTTCATTTTTATTGTATTATTATATTTCATTAAACTTACAGTGTTGCACAAAGTTTTGTTTATTTTCAAATATTTATTTATCTTGATTTTTGACTGCCTATTTCCATTCTCTTGCTGTTCTTAAACTGTGCGTTGCAACACTATAATTTCTCCATTGTGAGACTAATGTAGGTCCTCTTGTTTTGTCTTGCAGCTCTTATGCACCGGACACCTCTGTTTGGTTTTGTTTTAAATGAGGAGATATATTAACAGAGAATGTGGACGGCATTTTACTCCCACTGTTTTCAAATGTCCAGGCCTGATTACGTCATCTCTGTCTCTAAACCTGATGTCTTGTCTGAGCCTGGTAAACAATAGCCCAGAGGAAGTCTCCGCCCTCATCACACCTACACTTTCTGGAGCCGGTCATTAGCTTTATTAGCTCGTGTTAGTGTTTAGCACTAGCTTGTTATTGAGGCTATTGTCCGGCGTTGTTTAGGTGACTTCCTCTGATGTCGTAAATGTCCTGACCCAGCTTAAGGACACTGCTTTGACAGTCTTGTGTTGTGTGCAGGTTTTGTTGTTAAAGAGAGATGGGTGCACTTTTCCAGAGCTGGTGCCAGAGATTGTAAAGCTAAAATACCTACAATACAGACTCGTAAACCTGTGGGTGCTCGTAAAACCCCGCTGTACGTTTACATGGAGCCGCTGACGTCCTTCTCAGATCGGCATTAGACACAGGACGATTCTGAGTCTGGGTTGACTGGGTTCACACTGATTACATTTGTGATTTATAGGTTTTATATTACATAAACATACCTGGAGTTGTATTGTGTTTCATTCACACATATTTGAGTAATCATTTATAATTAGTCACTCTCCAAAGTACATGTCCGAAGCTCAAACCGGCTCTGTGCACAATAGCGCCCCCAGTGACCTCACTGGTAGTGTCACTACTTCCTGTTTAATTGTACCTCTATGAGTCACGCTAAAGTTAATACATAATTAAAGATCAGACAATGGATAGGGAGCTGTGGCTGGAAGTCACTGACATGCTAACGCTAATGCTAATTATTGAATATTATTTAATATTGAAACAGAAACTGAAGTCTTCTACATATACAAATAATTGGATAGCCTATATTTTAATATTTTTTTTAAAGGTTATTTTATATTTTCTGATTTTAATAAAAGTGACTGCTGTGACTGCTGTGACTGTACCTTTAGTTCAGTAGAGATGGGAAATTTCAGGGCTGAAATCATCCAAATGATTCTAGTGAAGGTGTATGGAGTTTAAAAACACAGTGGAGCACTTCCTGTATTACCACATGACATCACAAAGTGGAACAGAGTGTTTTCTATTTGAAGAATTCAGCCTAAATATGCAGGGTTTGTGTGTTAAACATGTGTGAATGAAACAAAGCAAAACTCCGGGTATGTTTGTGATGAGGAAACAACATTGGAACATAGATCAGAAAATAGAGTAATATGGGTCCTTTAAAGCACTCAAGAGTAAATTTTGCGAAGTATAGGGCCTTTAAATTACTGTATTTTATATTACCATGTGGCCAGAAACAGAAACTGAAGTCTTCTACATATACAAATAATTGTAATCCCTCAGTATCCAGGTAGGTTCCATAGTGGTCCATGGGTCTATACTAGTCTACGTGTCTTATACTTGTTCTGATAAAGCTCAAGATCATTCTAAAGCTATTCAGGAAAGGTTCATTTCTGTCTTGTCTATGGGACTTTTCAATACTACTTTCTAGTATATTTCTAGTTTAGCCCTGGTTCAGTCCTAGTTTAGTGTTCTTTTCTGGTATAGGATCCACCACCTGTCTTCATTGACATACTAGTGCTTGATCTGAAATGTTCCATAGCATTGCATTAAGCCTACATACATATATGTCGATAGCTTGTATTTATTCAAATACCTTGGGAAAAACACAAGTTTTACAGTGAATGGGGGTCACCTCTCCACAGATCTGACCTATAACTTGGCTTGGTGGCATCACTTGCAAGTTTCCATGGATACATACATACAAGTAATATATTATAATCTCTCCCGCTTTTCTCTCTCACTTTTTTAGCTGATCTGTTTTGGGAGTGATGCACTGGCTTCCCCTGGTTGCCATGGTGATCGCCTCGGCCCTGCCCTTCCCTCACAAGCCCGCCGCCCCGATCGTAGCCGCATCACTTCCTCCTCCACTGCACCATGCTCCGGACTACAGCTCCCATCAGCCCAAGGACTACAACTCTGCCCCAGCGGACTACAAATCATCTCCAGTGGACTACAGCATGGCCGAACAGCAGAACCAAAGGGATTTTATGACAAAAGATGATAGTGGAGTTTACAATTTGAACTTAGCGAATACTTTGGAGGTTCCACCCACAGAGTCTACACCGGTCTGGACTCCAGAGGTCACAGAGGCGCAAACAGACGCTAAAATATACAAAAATAACTTGGATTCTAATAGTAAAAATGATATACAAGACTCTAGTATCGCTGCTAGTCCTGAGAGCCAGAGGAATACCGCAGATTTGACTTTGCAAAGGACAGAAAGGAGTTCGCACAAGAATTCCGACGTGGGACTTTCAGAGTTGGACGGATTATTTGAAGGGGACATGTTTTTGGACGCTCACCCGCGAGTTTTGTTCAGCACATCTCCTCCGCAGCAACCGCCCGCTCTGCTCATGCTTGAGGACGAGGAGGAGCTAGCCTGGGACGAGCATCCGGACGGCGACCGTTCGAAACGCGAGAAACGGTCGCACTTAACGGAGTCGCGCTGGGGTCAAAGGTCGGTCTGCGAGTCGGTGAACGTTTGGGTCACGGACAAAACCACGGCAGTGGACACGAAGGGAAACAAGGTGACCATTATACAGGAGATCCAAACCCAGAGCGGGCCCATCAAGCAGTACTTTTACGAGACACGGTGTCGCCAGGCGGAGCAGCCGCAGGACGGGCGCCACGAGGAGACGGGCGTGGACGGAGCAAGCTGCCTGGGCATCGACAAGAAGCAGTGGAAGAGCAAATGCATCGCCAAGTCATCGTTCGTTCGCGCATTAACCAAGGACGCTAACAACCGCATGGGCTGGAGGTGGATCCGCATCGATGCGTCCTGTGTGTGCGTGCTGCTGTCCCGGACCAATAACAAGGCGCCGTCAGGAAGGGGGCGGGGCTAGCTGGTGAGGGAGGGGCCATTAGGGCAAGGGACAAGAGGAGGAGCAGAAGAGGAGGAGTTCAAAATGGAGGACTGTCATATCTCTTGAGAAAGATTAAGTATTTCTTAGAGGTCCTATATTACACAAAATTTATTCTTGTGAGCGTTACGTCATGTTATAATACTGTTACCTCCTCAAAAACAGACCTGGAGTTGTGTTTTGGTTCAGTGCGATGTCATGTGGAGCGCTCCACTGTCTTTTCAAACTCCATACACTTTCACTAGAATAATTTGGATAATTTCAGTCCTGGAACTTCCCATCTCTACTGAACAAAAGGTAAAAGGAGCTGTTAACTTGAAAACTATCACTTCATGACATCACAAGGTGGAACAGAGCATTTTGAACTTGGGAGATGTAGACAGAATAATGATAAAGGGTTACGTAAACATGTGTGAATGAAACAAAACACAACTCCAGGTATAGAACATGATTTAAACCCCATAAGTGTCACTTTTGTGTAATACAGGACCTTTAAACGATACCTGAACCTCAACCAAGACGTTTAGTTTTAAAAAACATTAAAGCGCTTAGGACAGGGTAGACCACACATTTTACTAAAACACAGATAAGATCATTATATTTAAGATTTTGTTTAAAAAAAATTAAATTAAATTTTAAAAAAAGTTTATCAAACTGTCCCAGTTTGGCATGTTTTTAGGTTTCAAATTTTGCTTCATGGTTGGAAATGATCACACTAGGGAATTCCCATTACCTAGCATAGTGTACACTGGGCCAAAATTCCTCAAATGTACATAGAAATTATATTTTGACAAATTCAAAATATAAGAAAACACCTTTATTTTTTTAAATACTGGAAAAAATATGTTCATTGGCGTCAAAATTGTGCCCAACATAATTCTCCCAGTGTTGTTTTTGAACTCTCTACTTTTGCTTCTTGACTGGGGTAAAACTAGTTCAGTAGAGATTGGCATTTTCAGGGTTGAAATTATCCAAATGATTCTAGTGAAAATGTATGGAGTTTAAAAACACAGTGGAGCACTTCCTGTATTACCTCATGACATCGCAAGGTGGAACAGAGTGTTTTCAGTTTGAGAGAAGAGCTCAGAACACAGCTCCAGGTATGCGTGTGATGAGGAAACATTTGAACATATAGGTTAATTTTGTCAATATTGCCCATCTTTAATTTGGGGTCAGAAGTCTGCAAAACTCTGGCAGCCATTTTGAATTCCTCCTCCTCCTCCTCCTTCTAAAATGAACGGCTTTTAAACACAAGAAGACCTCAACTCTCTGACCTGTCTAATCGTTTGTCGAGCTTTGTGCTTAAGTTATTGTTGTGCTGGTTCCTGCTGCATGTATCTGACAGTAAGATATTCTGTGTTATCCCGTGTTGTAAGTGTAATAAACGTCAAAGTATGACGGCTCTGTATATTTGTATATTTAAACCAGTGTCCAGTGGCCTTAATGACAAACAAAGTGTGATGGCAAAGAGGACAGCGCCACCTACTGACATTACACGTTACTGCTGCTCCCAGTTATTTTTTTAAAGAACTTGGAAAAACTGTTCACAAATATTGAAATGGTTATAGCATCAGATATTTTTAGATTTTGAAACTACACAATGCAAAAAGAGTTTATATTTCAGAGTTAAAATGGCTTTATTTAAGAATATTAAGTAAATATAATTGGATTTTTTTAAATTACAAAAATCATTATTATTTGGATTATTTTGTTTGTTTCAGTGTATTTTTTTTGTACTGTGGTTTCAATGTAAAGTGCCTGTCAGTGGGTAAGATTTCAAATATATTTTTATAATTCAAGTGGGATTTTGCCTTGAAATAAGAAAAAAAATTTATTCTGAAACCAACACGAAATATATTGAAATAAGCTAAATAATCTACGGTAGATCTACAAATTTTATTAAACCCAAATGAATATTCTGAACTCATTTAAACTCTCGCTCTTCCATCGTTTGTTCATGTTTGTCTAAATGTGTCAATAAAGGATCTTTGTACTCAGAGTCAGAATGGTCTGTTTTTAGGTTTAAAGTGATACAAAAATTCAACTTAAAGCTCCACTGTGTAACATCAGCTAATAATAATAATAACAGACCAAACCAAATCGGTTCATTGCTGGTGTTTCTATTTCTTAAAAAACCCTTTGAAATCATGCCCTCTTCAGGTGTGGACTCACCTCTCCACAGATCTGACACTAACTTCACTTGGTGGGACCCTCCATGGAGACATTGCTTTGCCTACAATGTTCCACAGTATGACTTTACTTGTCTATCCTCATGGAGACGAGCAGAAATTATATATTCAGAATTCAGTTAATTTTCTTACTTATAAATTAATACTTTGCAGTAACGTCATGCTGGGGGTGTTATACATGTATCTCGATAGTTACCATGGTGACATCATGCAAACAACACAAAATGGATTTAAATGGCACTTGTGACTGTAATGTTACGATAGAGGGACTTGTTTAACAGCACAAATCAGCTGACCTGTTGGACTTCAGCTAAGTCAGTTCTTTCTGGTCCGATTGTGTTAAAACAAAGATTAAAGTGTAACTTGAGTAAGAGAGCTTCGGACAGAGCAGTGCCTCCAGTTAGCTTCACAACCCCAAGGAATGTGGATAACATCACTTGCAAAGTATCAACTGGTAGCTTTCAGGTTTTAAAATGTGATGATGTCATGCTCTCAGATGGGGTCAGGGGTCAGACACAGTTTTTATATTGATCACATAGTACTTTGCCATGAAATATCCAAAAGATAAATTCACAAATGTTGAACCTGATCATTTCTATCAGTGACTAGACCCAAGAACTTACTGTATTTTTCAACATAAACCTGTATTTGAACTATACTCATTTTAGCTGCCTCCATCAGTGTCTGAGGTTCATTGGGTTTTATACATAAGACCTTTGTTTATTTCATACCTTGACAGTTTGGGCTGCACTCTTCTTCCTCTTCAGTGTCTCACGATGTTGCTGTATCTCGTAAGATGATTTAACCAGATTTTGGCACTGTCTTCCTACTTGGACCTGCAGGACAACAGCACCACCTGCAGCCCAACTTCTTCAGAACTGTATTCCAGGTGCGACAGAGTTGGCACGCCCCCTAATCTCAGTTTGCAGTCTGGTGGGTGCCTTTCCAGACCTCGATGGCTGCTCCTGATCCAAAGATGGGACTTGTTGCTCTCTGTGACCTATGACCTCAGTGCTGTCCCAGTCTGTGAGATGGCTTGCCTCCTCGTCGTGGCCTGATATCGCGGATTTAAGCTGTTTTTGGTGGGCTTGTCGCTTAGGGCCACGGGTGCAAGTTTTGGTTTGTTCATTTTCACATTTTTTGACTAGACGCATCACAGCAACATCACATGACACTTCTGTACATAAGTATCTAAAGGATAATGCCTTTATCTGTATTAAACATTATTGGCCTATAGAATGTTGTGATGTCATCCGAAACCCAACAACAGACCCCGCGGCAGCGCCAGACATTTTTTGTTGAGAGAGCTATGGGGGGGCTAAGGTCTTCAGTGTGGGTGCTCACTGAACATGTTAATACCAAGCCTTTTAACAGTGGAGGCCACACCCCCTTCAAGGTTTGATTTGCTGTTTTAGACCAATTTAATGCTAACTGCTAATGCTGATGCTAACTGAAACTAAAATGAAGCTAATGCTAACTGAAATTAAAATGGATCAGTGATATTAAAGTAGCACTACAATCTGAATGACTTTGCACAGAAAAACAATAGACTTGTCATTAGATGCATTTTCATGAAGCTGTTTTGTTCCATTTTGAGATTTAGATTAGCTTAGCATTAGTATTACCTTTGATACGCAAACACCTACTTTATAAACACAGAAGTTTCCTCCGATTAAGTGCTTACATCGTCATAAAGGTCTTAACCGTCTGTGATCCATCCATAACTTGCTGGACCATTTAAATGAAATTAGCTCCGTCCTTTTTGAGCGAACTGGAACTAGCTAAGTGGCTCCGTGAAAAGGGCCAACAGCTGAAATAAAATGAGAGGGGGCGGAGTCATGATCCAGGAGGAACTCTTTAATTGGACATAACCACTGAGCGTTAGGTTTCCATGACGATGAAATCATGAGATCCGCGCAGACATACAGCCGCAGCGTCATTAACATGTTTTTTTTTACCTTTAAAACCAGTCCCCAACGAAAGAGCCAACTCAACGGTTACAGACAGTTATCCAACACACAACCTAAAGAAACGTTATCGTAAAAAATCAACAATACAACTGAAAAAAGTACACGTTTTACAAAGTGTCCCCGCCCCCTCCCGTTTACCGACGCCATCAACGATTTGCCAATGCAGTTTGTCACATGCAGCGTAAACACAGAGAAGACCCTTCAAATCTTCAACTTTTTTTTTACATATTTATATCTTTTGCCACGAAAATACACAAAGTCCGGCTTCACTTATGGCTTGTGTGCAATTTAAGCGACCACCGAGACGAGAAGAGCGTGTTTGTCTCACTGCAAAGTCTGCAGTCTCCTCCCTAACCCTCTCACCAGGAGGTTGTGGGTTAAACTCCCGATATCTCCAAGTGGAGTTTGCATGTGCTCCCTGTGTCACTGTGGCAGAGTGGTTATCCTATCTCCTCCCTGTCAACAGAAGGTTGTGGGTTAGACTCCCGATCTCTCTGAGTGGAGTTTGCATGTCCTCCCTGTGTAACTGTCTTGTCTCTTACCTCTCACCAGGAGGTTGTGGGTTAGACTCCTGATCTCTCTTAACACAAAAATCCCATGCATTTCAGAACATGTTTGTGTTTGTAAACTACAGGTATTTATCTATAAAAAGATAGGATATTTAGTTCATTTGCGATTTAATAACTGTGCAAACTCAAATTGCAATTTCGTTATAGTGCAACTTTAACCCAGACACAGGCAGAACATGCAAACTTCACACAGATGTCATTGTTCCTGTATTATGTTCAAACCTAACCGTCCTCACTCCCAGGTTTATTACTTGTACTACACAGCTGTGGTCTATCGGACAATAAACCGGCACACCCGTCCGCCGCACCCGCCCGCCTCGCCCGCCGCGCCCTTTCATCCACACAGAAACCGGACCCTTTTAAAACCAGATCTGGAGTCAGCTTTCGGATCTAACCGGGACAAAAGCCGGTCTGCCTGTGATGTGGGCCAGGCGAGATCCATTCAACAAGAAATTTACGACTTCACTTCAACCAATTTGTGCCGAAGTTTCAAACAAAAGAGATGCAGGCTTTTGTCGTCCAAAGCGGCGGGTTCGGTTTCCACTGGCAGGTTTTATTCACGAGTCCACCATAAAACTTTGAGGTGAGATCGTATTGTGTACAAGACGCAAATGTGGACTAAAAAGAGGGGAACACCTGTGCTCTGATAACTGGCTTTGTTATAGGTCAAACCCTGTTCTAATGTGAGGAAATGTCCCGCAGTGGGGCTTTAACCTGCTCTAGTGTAGTGTACTCCTCAGAAACAGCCCTGGAGTTGTGTTTTGTTTGATTCACATGTTTCAGTAATCCTGCAGATTTAGTCTATCTCCCTTGGTATAGCTCACAACACTCTGTTTCACCTTGTAATGTCATCAGGTGGTCACCCAGAAATCAGTAGATCTTAACTACTCCACCTAACTCTCTCCTCTTCATCCTCTGTGCCATATATCCACTGTTCCTCCTCCTCTGTACCACTGTCCCTCCTCTGCACCATATATTCACTGTCCTCCTCTGCAGCATATATTCACTCTCCCTCCTCTGTACCATGTGTTCATTGTCCTCCTCTGCACTGTATATTCACTCTCCCTCCTCTGTACCATATATTCACTGTCCTCCTCTGTACCACTGTCCCTCCTTTGTACCATATATTCACTGTCCTCCTCTGCACCATATATTCACTCTCCCTCCTCTGTACCATATGTTCACTGTTCTCCTCTGCACTGTATATTCACTCTCCCTCCTCTGTACCATATATTCACTGCCCTCCTCTGTACCACTGTCCCTCCTTTGTACCATATATTCACTCTCCCTCTTCTGTACCACCGTCCCCCCTCTATTTTTACATATTTTAACAGTATTGTGATGATTTTGCAGTGAGACAAATCTTTTACACAGAATTTCTGCATTATTTAAAATGACTTGAATTCAGAATTTGAATTTCACTTAGACTAGTTTAGGTTTATTTAAATTGTAGGAACAGATTTGTACTAGTTTTAAGATATTTTTTTTTCAATATTTTGTTCCTTTTTAAACATTTTTTTGAATAATTCATTTTCTTCACTGATGGAAGAAACTTTAAAGTAATATTAAAATCAGTCAGACACTTCATTTTTATCCCACAAGATAAAACTAAATCTGCATACATCTTGAGAATTCAAGTCTTTTTAACCGTTCACACCACTCCTCGAACAGTCGCGGATGATCCCGGTGGTGGTCTCCTCAGTGCTGCCCCTGTGGTCTGTCCTGTTATTGCAGAATGGTCATTGCTTTTCGTTTTGATCCGTGGACGAGTAAGAGGGTCCTAGTGCCCTGAAAGAGAAAGGGATTTTACACAAGTTAAGATAAACCAACATTCAAACACAAAAACATGGATGACTTTTCAATGGATAGCTTGTTAATCATGATCATTATGTTATAATTTGCACATTTTAAATCACAATATTCATCTAAAAAGACTTAATAAAAAAAACAAGTCTGCTGACAAGTCCAGGCGAGCAGCCCATTGTTTTTTTCATTTGTACATAAATAACTATACAATGCTGCCAAATTCTATTTCTATTCTATGGCTGTTCTTGAACTGTGCATTGCAACACAAAATAATTTCCCCATTTTGGGGGATCAATATTAATCTGTAAAATGTAAACAAATAACTGATAGGTAAACTAATATGTTACAGTTAAATTATGATCTGAAAATAGACGCTATATGGGAAAAATGCTTTCTGGGCAGGAGGGATTTTTTTTTGCTGCAGTACCAATGAGTGGCCACTAGTCCAACTCAAGACAGCTCTAAGCAGAAATACCACCCAGTTATTTTAATAGATCCATGGTCTCACCTCAGCAAGAGTAGGTCCTCACAGACGCTGCCTCCACACGAGATCCAGAGGTCGCTAAAAACATAGAAAAACAACATAAGGCCTAGATACTGGATGTAAAGAAGAGGAGATGGAGAGACTGAGGAGACCCATGCTTCTGCTGCTGCGGTGGAGTTAGGAAAAGTAGGATTGTGCAATCAATTGAATTTTAATCGAGATTGAGTTTCAGTCATTTCTATTGGTCAGAAATTTGGATCTTTTTAAAGGTCTTATATTATGCAAAATTGACTCTTGTGAGCTTTAAGCCATGCTATAATGCTGTTACCTCCTCAAAACATACCTGGAGTCACACATGTGGGAGGAAGTATCTGAGGGTCTTGTTCACGAGTGAGGGAAGGCTGGAGTGTGAGATTGTCAGTTGGATCGGTGCAGTGTCTGCAGTGATGTAGTTGCTGTATCAGACTGTTGTGGTGAAAAAGAAGCTGAGTCCAAAGACAAAGCTCTCGATTTACTGGTCAACCTACGATCCTACCCTCACCTATGGTCATGAGCTTTGGGTAATGACAAAAAGGACAAGATCGTGGATATAAGTGGCCGAAATGAGTTTCCTCTGCAGGGTGGCTGGGTGCTCCCTTAGAGATAGGGTGAGGAGCTCAGCCAAACAGGAGGAGTGCGGAGTAGAGAGGAGCCAGCTGAAGTGGCTCTGGCATCTGTTCAGGATGCCTCCTGGACGCCTCCCTAGGGAGGTGTCATTGTGAGGAGGCCCCGGGGAAGACATGATATGCAGGGTTTGTGTGTTAAACATATCTGAATGAAACAAAACACAACTCCAGGTCTGTTTGTGATGAGGAAACGGCATTATAACATAGATCAGAAAACAGAGTAATATGGGTCCTTTAGTGGTTTGTAGCAGATGTAAAACTCTGAATGTGACTGGTGGAGAGGCAGATATAGCAGGCTGTGACAGGTTGACAGACAGGTGATGAGGGAAGAGCAAAGAAGAAATACAGACTTCCTGGAGGACGTTTTAACAGAATTACACAGAAAAACAAAATGTCCACCTCTCCTCTGTTTGCACGAGAGGTATTTAGATAATGGTCTTTCTCAGCTTTGAAGCACCTGGTGGGCCTCGTTAAACAGACCAAAGAGGAAGCAACAAATTCCTCCAGCTAAATTGACAAAAGAATATACACAAACAAGACAGGGGAAGACAGGGGCAGGCAGAAGTAGAGTCAGAGGAGCAGACAGGAGCAGGGGAGAGGGTCAGAAGAGTAGAGGAGAGGGTCAGAAGAGTAGAGGGGAGGGTCAGAAGAGCAGAAGAGAGGGTAAGAGGATGCAGAGAAGAGGGTAAGAGGATGCAGAGTAAAGGGTTGGAGGATGCAGAGGAAAGGGTCAGATGGAGCAGAGGATGCAGAGCAGAGGCTCAAACGTGCTCCTCATTTCTCAGATTACGGGGCTTGTTCTCAGGAGTCTTGTCTGAACAGAAACTGAACAGGCTGAACTTGACTCAGCTGAGCCCGAGTTACCTGAGCCTGAGTCAGTGTTTAAGGAGCACCACAGGGAGACAGATGGAGCTCAGATGAACAGAAACAGACCAATTATTTGTGTTTGCAAGAGGTCACATTTACAGAGGATTCTACGATCATTTTCAGATGTGACACTCAGAGGTTATATATGGCTGCAGATATTGTCCTGTTTTACTGGACTATTGGTCAACCATTCAGTTTTACATCAAATAAATATGACTTTACAGTGAGTGTGAGGAGTGTTTTGCCTTTGAAAAGCCCCAGATGCCCTATCTGCCGACCATGTGCAGTACAGATATTGGATATAAATATTGGCTACTGGATAAAAATTGCTCCTGACACATTTATCAGGGTCCTGTCTATCACAATGACGGACTGGAATTATCTTTTATCTGCTCTGTGAAAAACAACTTAATATATTGTTAAAAAGCAGATCAGGTTCAGCAGTATAAGAAAATAGATGGGTCATTTGGACCCTTCTCAAGACCCGGTCCTGGTCAGGAGGACCTAAGCACTCACCGTCGCTGACCTTCCTCAGGGTCACAGAGGGCGTGGCGAGAGGCGTGGCCAGGGCGGAGGCTCTGAAGTTTGCCGGCAGCGTCTCGGCCGAATCAGACGTGACGCCGCGAAGGTCCTTCTCCCTGAACATCTTCCTCCAGGATGGAGAGCGTGTGAAGGTCTTTGCCCCGTCCTAGGAGAAGCAGAGGGGAGAGAGCATGGACCAGGGGTTAACAAGGGGCTAAACCAGGACTAACCCAGGTGTGAACCAGGACTAAAGCAGAATTAAACCAAAATTAAACCAGGACTACACCAGGACTGAACCAGGACTGAACCAGGACTGAACCAGGACTACACCATGAACTGAACCAGGACTAAACCAGGGTTACACCAGGACTGAACCAGGACTGAACCAAGACTAAACCAGGGCTACACTAGGACTGAACCAGGACTAAACCAGGGTTACACCAGGACTGAACCAGGACTGAACCAGGACTACACCAGGACTACACCAGGACTACACCAGGATTACACCAGGATTACACCAGGATTACACCAGGATTACACCAGGACTGAGCCAGGACTAAACCAGGACTACACCAGGACTGAACCAGGACTACACTAGGACTACACCAGGACTGAGCCAGGACTAAACCAGGACTAAACCAGGACTAAACCAGGACTAAGCCAGGACTAAACCAGGACTGAACCAGGACTAAACAAGGACTGAACCAGGACTAAACCAGGACTAAACCAGGACTACACCAGGACTACACCAGGACTAAACCAGGACTACACCAGGACTGAACCAGGACTGAGCCAGAACTAAACCAGGACTAAACCAGGACTAAACCAGAGCTAAACCAGTGCTAAACATGATCTGTTCTGCATATAGAGAGCTGTTACCTCGTCGGGCCGCCTCTCTGTCCCCATAGAGATGAGAGAGTTATACTCCTGCTCCAGAACCTGGCGAGCCTGAGGAGAGAGAGAGAGAGAAAGAGAAGGAAGAAAGAAAGAGAGCGCAAAGTTCAAGATCTTCACTGTAAGCATTATAGATTGTGTATATGTATTTTATATACACTGCTCAAGAATATTAGAGGAACACTTTAAAAACACATTAGATCTAAATGAAGGAAAAAATTATCTAGAATTTCTTTACTGATAATGAGAAAGCAATTTATTAGTAACAAAAGGATGACACATGATTTTATGTAAATGAAAATGATCTCCCTAAAGAGGGATTAAACCAAAGACACCCCAAAAATGAAACTGAAAAAAATATGAAGCAGGTGGGTTTATTTTGCCAAAATGTCATTATAGCAACTCAAAATGATAGTCAGTAGTTAGTGTGGCCCCCACGTGCTTGTATGCGCCTGACAGGGCATGCTCCTAATGAGGCGACGGATGGTGTCCTGGGGATTTCCTGCCAGATTTGGACCAGGACATCACTGAGCTCCTGGACAGTCTGAAGAGCAACTTGGCGGCGCCAGATGGACCGAAAAATTATGTCCCATAGGTGTTCTTTTGGGTTTAGGTCAGGTGAACGTGAGGGCCAGTCAATGGTATCAATACCTTCATCCTCCAGGAACTGCCTGCATACTCTGGCCACATGAAGTCGGGCATTTTCGTGCATCAGGAGGAACCCAGGTCCCACTGCAACAGCATAGGGTCTGACAATTGGTCCAAGGATTTCATCCCTAAATCCAATAGCAGTCAGGGTGCAATTATCTAACCTGTAGAGGTCTGTGCGTCCTTCCAGAGATATGCCTTCCCCTTCACTGACCCACGACCAAACCGGTCAGGGTCAATGATGTTGTAGGCAGCATCACGTTCTCCGCAGCGCCTCCAGACCCTTTCACGTCTGTCGCATGTGTTCAGGTTGAACCTGCTCTCATCAAGAGCACAGGACGCCAGTGGCGCACTTGCCAATTCTGGTGGTCTATGGCAAACGCCAATCGAGCTCTACGGTGCTGGGTAGTGAGCACAGGGGCCACTACAGGACGTCGGGCCCTCAGGCCACCCTCATGGAGTCTGTTTCTAATTGTTTGGTCAGAAACATTCACACCAGTGGCCCGCTGGAGGTTATTCTGTAGGGCTCTGGAAGTGCTCATCCTGTTCCTCCTTGCACAAAGGAGCAGATACTGATCCTGCCAAGGGTTTGAGGACCTTTTACGACCCTGCCCAGCTCTCCTGGAGTAACTACCTGTCTCTTGGAATCTAGTCCATGCTCTTGAGATTGTGCTGGGAGACACAGCAAACCTTCTTGCAACGGCACGTATTGATGTGCCATCCTGGAGGAGTTGGTGCAACCTCTGCAGAATCCAGGTACCGCACCATGCTATCAATAATGTTGATCCAGGCCAAAGAAAAAAGTCGGCCAGTAAAAAAATCTGCCGAAAGAGATGAGGAGGGGAAAAATACCAGTGGCATCAACCTGGAAAACCATTCCTGTTTTGGGGGCTGTCTTACTGTTGCCTCTCTAGTGCAGCTGGTGTTTACTTTATTAACAAAGCAGCTGCTGAACTTAACAACCCCCTATGCCTCTTAACTGATCATATCAATATCCCAGAAGTTTGATTGATAGGTTGCTATACTCTGATTAGAGTGTTCCTCTAATTTTTTTGAGCAGTAGTATACACACACGCACACACACACATATATATATACACACACACACACAGAGAAAACACACACATCTTCAAATGTTCCTGGTGTTTTTATTTAAGTCACCAGCATTGTAAACGAGAGGGTGTGTGTACCTTAAAAAAAACTCACTCCTGATTGGCTCCTTGGTTTTATGCTCAGATTTCCAAATATGGTCCATGGTTGCTGATTAGCTGCTATATCTACTAGCCTTGATGAGCTTTATTTGGCTGCACAAATAAATCAAGGCGAAATGACTCTTTATCAGTAGCTTCAGAAAGACGTGAGTGCCATCAAAGGACCTTAAGCCATAAGATTAAAATGACAAGTTTGTGTAGCTGATCCCAAACAAATAATAATCCTCTGGTTCAACTACCTGAATATTTTGTTTGGCCATTTCTGTCACATTGATCCTTTGCAACTGATGTCATCAATATTTCCTGGGGGTGTGATGCTAACTGTAGACTCTGCTATCATACATTATATTAGACTTTAAGCTGAGCTTTGATTTAAAACAATTAGACCAGAAAGACTGGACTGAGCTGAAGCTACAACAGATGAGCTGATTTGTGCTGTTAAACAAATACCTTTCAAATAACATTACACTCACAAGCTAGCATTAGCCAACAGTTTGTCAGTTTGTCACTCTCACCTTTGTGTTGAAAATCAAACTCCTAAACGGCATCATGAACTATCGGATTGAAAATGTGCTGTTTAAATCTATTTAGCATTTTTTCTTCAGTTTTCAGACTATCTTAAAACTTTTTTGTCAGTGTTTGCTAATGTGTGCATTTTGTCTCCCTGGTAACTGTTGAACTTTTCACCATAGAGAAACATGTATAACACCCCCAGTGTCAATGCAATATCAGTAGGCCCTGTCCTCCATTTGAAATGATGGCATCAGTTTGTAGAAAGTGAAAGAGGCTCATACTCCTCCAGCCCCTCCTCTCTCTGATTAGGGGGCTGTGGTGTTTCAGGACTTGGCACAGTGTTCCACATGTGGCTCTGGTCAGAGGAGACACTTTGATGGTCAGGACTCAGGAGGAGGTCAGAGAGAGCTATGAAACAACAGGTCAGAACACTGCGACTGTTGCAACTATCACTCCACACCTCAGGGGGTTTACAGTCAATCACCTAGACGAGATCAAGGTGAAGAGGAGGTATTGTGCAAAATCATCTTTTTGGAGCTTTCTGCCCTGTTAAATTCCCTCCTCAAAAACATGTCTGAAGAGGTTTTAGATGCCATCCATGCATGTTTTAGTAATCTAGCAATCTCTCCTAGGCCCTATTCAAACCCTTCATACAGTTAGCTGTACAATTCTGCCCAAGTCTCCGCCCACAAGCCTATGTCACCCATGCTCCCACACGACAATTCTCCATAAATATACAAAAACATGATACAAAACTGTACACAAAAACTTGACAAACCTGATGTGATGTGCAGTAGTTTCATTAGTGGGATGCACACTGACTGTGTTGTGAAAGAATGGGGGAGTGCTCTGAAGAACTTAGGGAGCGTCAAAAATGGAAGTGAAACTAATTACAGTGTTTTCAAAACAATAAAAGGTAACATGGTGAGCTAAATATGTCATGTGTTAACATTTAATACCCCATAGAAGTAAAATAGCCCTTATTTAAAACAAGATGTATCTATGTGATGTAGGGCTGGGCAAAAACATGAACCCCAGATCCGGGTCTGAGGTTCATGTTTTGTCTGTCTCAGATGATTTACACCAGGTCAAGTGACAGAAACATGAGTGAGCTTTAGCCCGAGGCGCTAAAACCTCTCTAATCCATTGGTGTGTTTTGGTTGTTCATAGTTAGCCTCAGTTGGCTAGCCTGAGGAACAATTTACTCTGTGCATCTCATGGAAGATGGCGTTGTATTATTTTCAATGGCCTGTGGGCCAAAAATCATTTTCTCTTCTGCATTACTTCCTCAATACAGGCTAGTGCATCCTACCATGTGACTTTGTGGATTTAAAAATTCAAAAATATTTATGTTGTGAAAATAGAGTAGCATCCTAGAAACCCTGGCCTTTGTAAAGCTGTGGAAGCCCTGTCAGAACATGGCCAGATGGAATGCCTAAAAAAGGCATTGTGCTCTATGGGAGAATCCTTTCTGGGCCCAAGCTCCTGGAAGCTGCAGTACCATGAGCGGCCACTAGTCGATCTCGCCTCGGAAGAGAGGGGGAGTGTCTTATCCAGTTCTTAGTATAAATCCATGCTGCAGCTCAATAATTCCACCAAGTTTTAGCCAATGACAGCAGCCAGTAAGTTTTCACTTTCTAGAAATTGACGATGTCATCATTTCAGATGGATGGTCTATATAACTCTATGGGAGATTCACTGTTTTTGAACTAAATCTCCAAAACTCATTTACTTGTGTGTTCTGGCTGTAACTTTAGCACTAGCTTTATTACCTGTGTGTTCTGGTTGGGTATCTGCAGTAGAAACAATGCGTGTTCTGGTTGTTTTTAGCCTTTAGCATTAGCTTTACCTGTGTGTTTGGTTGTGTTTGTAGCCTCTAGAACCCACAGACATATAATTAGTAGATACTAATGCTATCATCCATTTAAGTAACCCAGTTACTTCGATAAGATTTGGAAACACAAGTGATTGTAGCAAAGGGGAGTTGTAGCAAAGGGGAGAGGGCGAGAATTTCACATCTATGAACGTCTATACTAGTACCTGTGTGTCCTGA
This sequence comes from Periophthalmus modestus, assembly GCA_019594935.1. Classification (NCBI taxonomy): domain Eukaryota; kingdom Metazoa; phylum Chordata; class Actinopteri; order Gobiiformes; family Gobiidae; genus Periophthalmus; species Periophthalmus modestus. The sequence goes on along the minus strand of JAIEZT010000019.1, from coordinate 6,862,989 downwards.
CTGTGTCTTTAGAATTAGCACTAGCCTTACCTGTGTTCTTCTGTCTTCTAGTTTTATTTTTAGCTTTAGCCTGTAGCATTAGTACTAACCTTACCTGTGTGTTCTGGTTGTGTTTGTAGTCTGTAGCATTAGCACTAGCCTTGCCTGTGTGTTCTGGTTGTGTTTGTAGCCTGTAGCATTAGCACTAGCCTTACCTGCGTGTTCTGGTTGGGGACCTGTAACAGCAGGGCCAGGTCGGTGTAGTCAAATGTATCGTCCAGAGCGAGCAGCGCTCCATGAACGCCACTCTCTCGCAGATTATCAGCGTACTCCTTTAACCCGATGGAGGTGACCCACAGCATCACGCGCTCGTTGGACCACACCATCACATCTGAGGGGGAAAACATCTGCGTTCAAACATTACACTTCTCTGGGGTATTAGCTGCTAACACATAACATATTTAGATCAACATGTTACCTTTTATTGTTTGGAAAATGCCATATTCGCCCAAGACGACATATTAACATGTTTAATTAATTTGTTTCTGTTTAATTTTTTTATGCTATGAGTCTCCCTTCCCTTTGCTCTCTGCACTAAGTCACTCCCCCTTCAGAGCACTATCACAACACAATCAGTGTGCATCCCACTAATGAAACTACTGCACATCACATCAAGTATGGACTAAATTTGCTGTTTTAATAACAGGATTCTGTTCAAAGTTCATGTTTTAAACACGTCCAGAAGAACTGACAAAAAGGCAGAAATTTAAAGTGACAAACTAAAACAGGAATCACATTTAAGAACTTTTTTGTACAGCTCTAAACTATAGGGTTATCTGTGTTTTAACACAGAATAAAAGAGGAGATTTTGTTGTTCGTGGAGGAAATTATGGTACTTCTTTGTGATTTGCTAACTGTGTCCATTCAAATTTTAATTGAATTACGATTTATCTTGCAGCTCTATCTCCAAAAGGATCCAGAGTCGCCATCTTTGTTTCATAAATGCACCCCTAATCCTTCTCTTCCTCCTCACATTCTCTGTTTTGATAAGTCACACAGACGTGAGTGCTGTTCACCGTTAGCCTGTGTCGCTAACAAATGTCGGACACTGCAGCTGCTGTGTTTTGGCTGCGCTCCCGGAGATGAGCTGAAGGGGGGGTCATAAATCAGAAGTCTGATATCTACAGAAATGTACCAGAATTATGCAACACCGAATTCCGTATCAGCTTTGATTAAACTGTTTTCACTGGAATGCTACGTTAACATGAAGATAATCACAACAGTGGTTAAATTTAAAATCTAAAGACATGACAGAAGCTTCTTAGCTACTAATATCTAACTATTAAAGCTGCACTATGCAACTTTTGTGGTGAAGGGTCTGCGTTTCCTTGGAGATATTAATGCTTAGAATGTTTTACAATATGGCATTAAAGGGACTGAACCTGATTTTCCCCGTGTATCTAGCAAAATGTGTCTCACCCCAGCACATATATATGGTATAAGCAGCTCTTGAGGTCAAAATGAGCCCACTGTGTTCTGTCTGTATCTGATTATAAACTAAAGCTTTATTGTCTGATAATCAGGAAGTGCACAATTAACATGCTAGTTGTTGTTGGCTTTATCGTGAGCCAAATTCTGCTCTGGTCTGAGAGAGTTGTGACAGTTGTGAAAAGTGCTTATAAATTCATTGTAGTGAATAATTAGGATGTTCTGAATGCATTAGGTAAGTAAGGAATAACGTTAGATCTGTTTTACACGTGTTTAAGAGTAAAAAAGTAAAAATCAGGTTCAGCCTTTTGACATACCTGTCTCCATGGAGACAAGTGGCAGTTACATTAAGTAAGAAAACAATGAATGTTTTTCAAGGAACTCTTTTAGCAGTAAAAAAAGAAAGAAAGTGTACTTAAATTAATGCAAAATACAGACGTTTAATGCCATACTGGGGAACATTCCAGGCAAACAGATCTGTCTTTTTAAAAATATACAACTGGAGTTCAGTTTCACTCACACGTTTCAGTAATCTAACAAATTTTCCTTCAGCTACTGTTTTTAGCCCGATTTAAACTACTTCACTCAAACTAACGATACCATATTTTTACATAATTGTTAAAGATTAAATTACAACTGCTTAGTAATTATATCAGACTTGATATGTTCTCTCTCCTCAGTCTGGAGACTACACCAAAATCCCCTTTCCAAATCCACAAATCTGAAAATTTCAGAAATTCCTGTGTCTTTTATCCAAAGGGTTAATTTTAGTGATTAGTGCACACAGTTTAATTAGACAGGAGAAGGATTTGTGACACGAAACCGGGACGAAACCGGGACGAAACCGGGACGAAACCGGGACGAAACCAGGACGAAACCGGGACGAAACCGGGACGAAACCAGGACTAAACCAGGACTAAACCAGGACTGAACCAGGACTGAACCAAGACTAAACCAGGACTGAACCAGGACTAAACCAAGACTGAACCAGGACTAATCCAGCTTTGAACCAGAACTAAACTAGGACTAAATCAGGACTAAATCAGGACTAAATCAGGACTAAACTAGGACTAAATCAGGACTAAGCTAGGTCTAAACCAGGGCTAAACTAGGACAACACCAGGACTACACCAAAACTACACAAAGACTACACTAGGACTAGACCAGAACTGAACCAACACTAAACCAGAACTAAACCAGGACTAAACCAGGACTAAACCAAGACTAAACCAGGACTAAACCAGGACTAAACCAAGACTAAACCAGTACTAAACCAGGACTAAACCAAGACTAAACCAGGACTAAACCAGGACTAAACCAGAACTAAACTAAAACCAAAATCCCCCTTTTCGAAGCCAGAAACTTGAAAATTTCCCAAATTCCCTTCAATTCAAAGGTTAATTGGTTTAATTAGACAGCAGAAGGATTTGTAACATGAACAAATGAATAATGATTATGTACCTGGAGCCCTGCCCACCTCAGTCTCACAGTGACAAGAACTCGCCTGGAGGTGTTACCCTGACGACCGTCTCCCTGAACCCAAATCTGCTACTCAAACATGCACGAACCAAACCAAAGACAACTCCAGGAGGGGTTTGAGCAGGGAGCTACATTAGACCATGGATTAAAGCCTCACTGCGGGACATTTCATCACATTAGAAGATTGTTAAAGCTCCATTGCAGGACGTTTCATCACGTTAAAACAGGATTAAATCCCCAGTGTGGAACATTACATTACATTAGAACAGGGTTAAAGCTGCACTGTGGAACATTTCCTCACATTTGTATAGAGTTAAAGCCCCATCTTCAAACTGTTTGAACAAAATCTTTCCAAATGGCAACACGTCTGGTGAAGTGGGTTGGAGTCAGGGTCAGAATTAGGATTAGCATAAACTGAATTAGTAAAAATTCACTGATTATTAGGAGTCGTTAGGTTGGTCAAGTAGATGCTGAGGCATCGTCTCATCCAGCACAGATCGTTCAACTATCCACAGTGAGCCTTAGCCCTTGACAGAGTTCTATCTCTATCAAACAGGGCTCAGAGGTCAGGACTTTGAGGGAGGACGTACTGAATATTCTGAAATACTTTTATATCATAATGATTTTGTATCAGATAGTAGCAGTCATTTTTTACAATTCTTATATAAATATTTATTCATATTTCACATTTAGGAGCAGACAGCCAGTGGTTAGAGCGTTGGTCTCCCAACCCGAAGGTCGGAGGATCGAGTCCACCTCGGACCAAGTTGTGTCCTACATTGCCTAGTATGAAAGTGGTGTGTGTGTGTGTGTGTGTGTGTGTGTGTGTGTGTGTGTGTGTGTGTGTGTGTGTGTGTGTGTGTGTGTGTGTGTGTGTGTGTGTGTGTGTGTGTGTGTGTGTGTGTGTGTGTGTGTGTGTGTGTGTGTGTGTGTGTGTGTGTGTGTGTGTGTGTGAATGATCGGTGGTGGTCGGAGGGGCTTATGGCGCAAACTGACAGCCTGTCTTCCGTCAGGTACCCCAGGGCAGCTGTGGCTACAATAGTAGCTTACCATCACCAAGTGTGGAGTGAACGAATATTGACTTAAGTGTAGCGCTTTGAGAGGCTTAGATAAAGCGCATTACAAGTGTAAGGCATTATTATTATGAGAGCAGATGGGAACATAGAACATAGAACAGAGGAGCAGACAAGAATATAGAACAGGCTGGAGAAGAGCCTCCTCCAGCTTGTTTCCATGGAGAATGGTTTTAACTTTCAATCAGTTAAGCAGTTGATAAGCCACCCCCAGAAAGTTCCACAGTGTTGCTTTAACCATAAACCAGGTCTCAACATGTGCATGCTGACAGTTAAAGGTCCTGGTCTCCTGCTCAAACACTGATGTCCTGTATCATGGTCCTTGTTATGGTGGTTTCCGTGGTTACTCACCATTGTTGACAGTGGTGCTTTCCTCCCTCCTTCGCTCCAGCTCTTTTCTGTCGTAGTTTAGGCGCTTCAGGCACATGATGCCATAATGCATGCTGACCCTGCACAGGTCAGAGGTCACACAAGGGTTAAGTGGGGTCACACACCGGGGACAGTGTTTTGACCTGAGCCTAAAGCAAAGAGGATCTCAAGTGTTCACTAAGCTCCTACTTTCATTTACTAGGACTAAATTAGGTTTAAACCAGATCTAAACCAGGACTAAACTAGGACTAAACCAGGTATAAACCAGGACTAAACCAGGATTAAACCAGGTCTAAATCAGGTCTAAACCAGGTCCAAACCAGGTCTAAACCAGGACTTTACCAGGACTTAACCAGGTCTACACACCTGTGGAAGCTGTCGACCATCTTGAGCTGGCCCCTAAGCTCTTTCTTGGTCAGATGGTCCAACATTCGGGCGTCCACCAGAGACTCCATGAAGTAAGACCTGTACTGAGGCAGCCCCAGACTCGGGAGCCACTCGTTTCCCACCCACTCGTGGTTCATGTCCCCATACGCAAGGATCTATAGAAGAGCAGACAAGAACACAGAATAGAGGAGCAGACGAGAACATAGAACAAAGGAGACATGAGAACATAGAACAGAGGAGCAGACGAGAACATGGAACAGAGGAGATGAGAAGAGAGGAGAGACAAGAACATGGAACAGAGGAGCAGACAAGATCATAGAACAAAGGAGAGATGAGAACAATGTAGAGACGAGAACATGGAACAGAGGAGGAGATGAGAACATAGAACAGAGGAGCAAAGGAGAACATGGAACAGAGAAGACAAGAACATAAAACAGAGGAGCCAGAACCTTCTCAAATCTGTGACAAGTTTAAGTAAATATCTCACCTGGTCCCAGCTGAACTCCTTAAGCTCCTGCAGAGACAGAGACAGAAAAAGAAGAGAGGAGGAAGGGGGGGGGGGGGGGGGGGCGGTGGTGAGGAGGGAGAGGAGGAAGAGGAGGAAGAGGAGAGGAGGGGAGAGGGAGGAAGAAGAGGAGGAGAAGAAAATGGCAGAGGAGGTGAGGAGCAGAGTGTGAGGGACACAGGAGTTAGTGACGGGATTTTAGTTTGAAACAACAACAAGAGACGCACTGCAAAAACACCTCTTAAACCAGGACTAAACCTGAACTAAACCAGAACTACACCTTCAAAGCTAGGACTAAACCAGGACTGAACCAGAAATAAACCACAGTTAAACCACAGTTAAAACAAGACAAAACCTGGAGTGAACCAGGGCTAAACTAAAACTAAACCACAGCTAAACCCAGTCTAAACCAGGGCTAAACCAGGGCTAAACCAGGACTGAACCAGGGCTAAACTAGGACTAAACCACAGCTAAACCAGGTCTTGATTATGACTAAACCAGGTCTAAACTACACATGCAAAACCACATAATAGACCTGCAAAACCAATTGTGCTATAGAAATAACCTTGCCTTGTTTTATCCAGAAACAAACCATATCTAAACCACATCTAAACCAGGATTAAGGGTCCTATATTACACAAATTGACTCTTGTGAGCTTTAAGGCTGCCACCTACTCAAAAACATACCTGAAGCTGTGTTTTGTTTCATTCATACATGTTTGAGTAACACTTTAGTATTAGTCTGTCTACATCTCCAAAGCTCAAAATGCTCTGTTCCACCTCTTGATGTCATGAAGCGGTACTTTTGAAGTCAACAACTCCTTTTACCTTTAGTTTAGTAATTATTGATCCAAATGATTCTAGTGAAGGTGCATGGAGCAAACAAACTCAGTGGAGCACTTCCTGTATTATCACATGACATCACAAGGTGGAACAAGGTGTTTTCTATTTGAGAAAAGAACTCTGCCTAAATATACAGGGTTTGTGTGTTAAACATGTGTGAATGAAACAAAATACTAGTCCAGGTATGTTTGTAATGAGGAAACAACATTAGAACAGAGATCAAAAATAGTGTAATATGGAACCTTTAAATCAGGGGTGTCCAAACTATGGCCCGGGGGCCAAATGTGGCCCTCAGACCAGTTTTTATTGGCCCTCGGGCCTCCTGCTGAACTGGCCCAATTGATCATAATCAGAACTTTTAACAGCAAATTAAACTATTTCTACCACTATATCCTCAACATCACATTGCAGTGTGACACAGTCCTAAAATGAATGTGTTTCAAGCCTTATTAATATACAGCGGCTCTGTCAAAGCACCGCACTGCACCGGTCTGTGGCCCTCCATTTCGAATATGTTTTGAGATGTGGCCCTCGATAAAAAAATGTTTGGGCACTTCTGCTTTAAACTATATTAAAAACTATACCTTCAGGTTTACTTTTGAACACTTTTCTATCATGACGACTGAGGGATTACATCGATTATGGATCCACAGATTCAAAAATAAGTCAACTGGACCTCCTCAAATCAAAATACGTGTTCAGCCTCTTTGAAACTGCAGCAGATGCTGGTTTTTGCAGTGTAGGGACAGAAGCCTAAGACCACCACAGACACAGAAACACATGGAACCAGACAGAATCATGAGAATTCAAACCAGAGGAGCAGAAAGTAAAATAGGAGAGGAGGAGAGGGAGAAACAACACAAATGAGACCCAAACCAAATCATTCAAAACAATAAACAACAGAAAAATACATGTTTTTAATGAGAGGGGCGGGGCTTACGGGGGGCTTGGTCGCTGCGTTCAAAGACTCCATCTCTGCGTGGGTCATCCAAACATTACTGGTCGACTGGAGGAAAGAGAAAAGAGAAAAAGAGAGAGAGAGGAAGGGGAGAAGAGGGGATACAAAGATACATTAAAGTGGCCATAATGTCCAAAATCAACTTTTTATCATGTTCTAGTCGTTTCTTGTCATTGAGCATCTGAAGTTGTATTTGAAGTGATTCATGTTTGAATAATATTTAATCTCCTGGATCCAAGACGTTATTGCTCCCATAGACTGTGGAAAGAAGTGAATGTGAGGTCACCCATTGAATTCGGCCCCGGTCAAATGAAGCTCATCGAGGCTAGTAGTTATAGTGGCTAATTTGGAGCTGAGTTCCATATTTGGATTTTCGACCTCAATCAAAGAGCCAATCTGGAGCGAGCCTGTTGAAGGTAACGTCCCTTCCCACACACAACACAGGATTAACAGGGAGTGGGTGCTTTGCAAAGCTGTCAGTTAAAACGGTTGCTAAACCTAACTGACTGGTCTGTTATTAAGGTTCGTGACTTGATTTACAGACAAAATAGCTAAATAAAAACACCAGGATCATGTAGAGCAGGTTAATATGAACATTTTAAGAGCAAAGTGATGAACCTGACAGTAGTAGAAGCGCCCCCATGCTCACTTCCTCTTTGGAACACGGTGGCTAGCAGGTTAGCCATGTGCATTTGTATGTTGAGTCTAGCATGCTGTGCTTTGCGGTGCCCAGTGAGAGCTGACATCGCTGTAAATGTCATCATAACATTGTTCTAATGTGGAAGTCAGCAGATTTGTTTCTTTTATTACGTTGCTTTAGATGAATATTGTGATTTGAAATGTGCAAATTATAATATAATGATCTACAGGTGTCAATAGGCCTGATTTAATACAAAAACAAAGCATTATGAAGCCTTTCTCTGTGGAGTTTGCATGTTCTCCCTGTGTCCCTGTGTAATTCTCCATTGGGATGAATGGGGCTGATCCTGATCACTTTATGAAGGGGTTTTCCACCGTCTGTATTATATTATTATTATTATTATGAATCTGGAGCTTATTAAAAGACTTTTGGATGAAACATTTGGGTCACAACGACAGATGTTGAGTTAAAGGAAAGCAGGCGCCTCTCTACAGACTCAGAACGTTTAAGGATCGATTTATCTTCATCCAAACAGACCCAGGTCAGAGTGGGATTACAGCGTGTTTAGAATGGGTTTAGACCAGGTTTGGACCTAATCAAATCTTGGTTGTGATCTGGTTTAGTCAACTTCAGAACCAATTGCAGACCCTGACTCAGTCCTGATTCAGTCGTGGTTTAGTTCTGGTTCATTCCTGGTTCTGTCCTGGTTTTGTTCTGTTTTTTTCTGGTTCAGTCCTGGTCTAGTCCTACTTCAGTCCTGGTTTAGTCCTGTTTTAGTCCTAGTTCAGTCCTGGTCTAGTCCTGGTTCAGTCCTGGTTTACTCCTGGTTTATTTCTGGTTCTGTCCTGGTTCAGTCCTGGTCCAGTCCTGGTACTCACAGAGCCAGTGCTGGCTGGGGCAGAGGGGCTAGTCAGGGACACCATCTCTTGAATGGCAAGCCGCAGTTTGAGTCGGTGGAGCGGATTACTGATGCCGATCTCCCTCTGGATCTCTGTGTCCGACAGGTTTGCCATGATCGCGCCGCTCTTCACATTTGAGCGGCACGCGGCCACATACCAGGCCGGCATGCCCACCCACAGCTGGCACAGAGGGGGCAGAGAGTATAAGGGAACACAGGGGGGGCAGAGAGTATAAGGGAACAGAGAGGGGGCAAAGGGTACAGAGGAAACAAAAGGGTACAGAGTAAGGGGACACAGAAGGGGTAGAGGGTACAGAGGAAAAACAGAGGAAACAAAGACAGAGATGTGAAATTTAAACTAGCCCAGGAGTCCCGCAGGTCTGAGCGCGGTTAAATGAGTTTGTTCAGACAGTTTGAATGTGCCTTTAGAACAGGCCTCAGAGCTTCTCACCTCGAGCCACGACACCACGGTAGGCCCGTCCCATGAGGCAAAAGGCAGGCCCTGACGACACGCCTCCTCCAGCAGCTCATGTCTGTGTGAAACAGAAAGAGAGGGAGATGTTTAGTAAAGAATAAAGAGAGAGAGGGAGAGAGAAGGGTTACTAAAGAATACAGAGAGAGAGAGAGAGAGAGAGGACAGAGAGGAGTTACGAAAGAATACAAAGAGAGAGAGAAAGAGAGAGAGGACAGAGAGGGGTTACAAAAGAATACAGAGAGAGAGGGGTGATGTTTACAAAATAATACAGCAGAGAGAGAGAGAGAGAGAGAGAGAGAGAGAGAGAGAGAGAGAGAGAGAGAGAGAGAGAGAGAGGTGATGTTTAAGGACACAACAACTGCTCCACTGTAGCATCTGGCTTCTGGTATATTTATTATAGATGGCTCACTTCTTTTTGTTGCGTCGGTCTTTATCGGCCGGCCCCAAAGTCCCAGTTTTGCTCAGAGTCATGGAGTCTCCAGGGCCCAGGTCCTCAGAGGGCGTGGAGGCTGAGGGAGAGAGAGGGAAAGATAGGATTAATATGAGAGGAGGGAAGAGGAGCAAGAGGAAGGTTTAATGTGAGAGAGAGCGAGTGTGTGTTAGAATTCTGTATGTCCACTTGTGTGTGTGTATATATAAAACCTAAAGAGGCAGGCCCGTCTCGCCCCGGTTGGCCGAGTCGTCCTTTCTCTTTCTTTCCAAACAGTCGCCCAATGGAGGACTTGATGCTCTTCTTCTTCTTGTGCAGAGAGTCCTGACTGCTGTTAGTGCCACTCCCGTCCGCCGAGAGACTGAGCAAAGGGAGGAAGAGAGAGAGAGAGGAAGGAGAGGGAAAGGAGAGAAAGAGAGAAAAAAAAGAGAGAAAGAGAGGAGAGAGAGAGGAAAGAGAAGAAAGGGAAAGGAGTGAGAGAGGAAAGAGAGAGAAGAGAGAGAGTGAGCGACAGGAGAGAGAAGAGAGAGAAAAGAGAGGAGAAAGAGAGGGGAGAAAGAAAGAGAAAAAGGAGAGTAGAGAGAAAGCAGAGAGGAAAGAGAGAGAGAAAGGGGAGAGGAGAGAGAGGATGGAAGAGAGAGAGAGAGAGAGAGAGAGGGAGGGAGAGAGAGAGAGAAAGAGAGTGAACATACTTGAGAAGACTCACATGTTTAAAGCCCTGTACCCAATGCAACCTTGTGCTGCTGTTGTGATTGGGCCGGGCCACCAGTGCTACAAACAAATCAGTGTGCAGCATTGTGGTTTAGGCGGAGCTAAAGATGAAGCGCCAAAACAAACCAAAACAAAAATGACAATAGATGTAACCAAAGTTTGATTTTTCAACTTGCTCAGTTGTGACACTTACACCAATCAGCTTGAAGTATACATTATGACGTGCCACTTTTTCCCAATCACTTTCCACAAGAGCCATTCCAGATTGATGTGAAATGTGTAGAACTTAAAGTGCTTCAAATATCAGTCTGGGGTGAGCCAGGTTAGTACCAAACTATCACAAAATAATTTCCCCTTTGAAAATACTGTAAAAACTGTGCCCTAAATGTATTATATTTATGATTAATCGCAAACCCAGAAGAACGCACATGGATTTGAAGGTGTTTCTATGGTTACAGGTGTACTACGGAACTTTTCTGATAGAGGGTATCATTTGTTGTTGCGTTTGTTTGTGATCTGCGGAAGTCTCGAGGGTCGTCCCGCAGGACCCCATGGTGAGTAAGGGTCATTCTGTGATAGTGTTGGTAGTGGTACAGAACAGTTGACTCTCTCGTTATAGGGTTTGTTTGTGATATTTTACCTGCGGAAGTCCCGGGGGTCGTCCAGCAGGGCCCCAGGGTGAGTGAGGGTCATTCGGTCCAGACGCAGAGCTCGAGGAGTGGGAGGAGGAGTGGAGTCGAGCAGGGCCAGAGAGCGATCATCCTCCTTCTGAAGAAATATCACATGTTTTTACTATTTCTATTACGACATACTTCACAGACAGGAGAGAATCAGACCAAATACTTTTATTACAACTACAGCTCTCAGTACCACTTCAGTTGTGTATGCAAATGTACTACTGGTACTGGTAGTATATCAAAATATAAGGACAAACAAACAAAAACACTAACATTAGAGAAGAAATGTAGCATTACTCATTATAAGTACTTTAAAATGAACTTTAAATCTATAATAACTATAACAGCAGCTACTCCTACAACTACTACTACCACTCCTAACACTACTACTACCACTACTTTTTATACTATATGCTTGTTTTTAAATGTGTATATTTTAACTCTGGCTTTTAACTAATGTGTTGTGTGATGTATGTCCCTGCTGTGAGGCGACCTTGAGTGTCTAGAAAGGCGCCCTATAAATAAAATGTATTATTATTATTATTACTACTATCATTACAACTACTACTACTACCACGGCCACCACTAATACTACTATTACTACTACTAATACTACTACCACTACTACCACCATTACTATCACCACCACCACTACTAGCATTACAACTGCTACTACCACTACAACTACTATCATAACCACTACTACTACTCCTACTAATTCTATTTCAGTTTGTTTGAGATATATTGCGTATTTTGTGTATTCTGTGTATTTTGTGTATTCATCTTTTCCAGACGTATTTCCCATGAATGCTCCAGAGCTCCAGAGTGAGAGGGGGGGATCTGTACCTGTCTGTCCGAGTCACGCGCAGGTGAGTGGGGCAGCCGCGGCGTGGAGTGCCCTGAGCTGGGTGGAGAGGGCGATGCCAGGGTGGAGGAGGTGATGGAGGACGACATGTAGGCCCGCCCGGCCGCGTCTCTGCCCAGCGACGAGGGCCCGAGAGGGGGACTGTCCAGAGACACGCTCACCCTGCTCTGGATCTCCTCTGCACGGAGCTCCGTGTTCTCCTTCTCCTCCTGGATCAGTCTGAGAGAGAGGAGAGAGGAGAGGAGAGAAAAGAGAGGGAGGAGAGAGGAGAGGAGAGAGGAGAGGACAGAAGGAAGAGGGAGGTTATAGAAGGAGGGCGAGAGAGTAGGAGAGGAGAGGGGAGAGATGACAGGCGAGAGGGAGGGAGCAGAAAGAGGGGGGCGGGGGTGAGAAGGAGGAAAAGTGGAGGGAGAAGAGAGAGGCAAAGACGGAGGAGAGAGGGAAAGGACAGAGAGGAGAGAGAGAAAAGAGAGAAGAGGGGGAGTGAAGCAGTGAAAGGAGAACAGGGGGAAGGACAAGAGAGAAGAGAAGAAAGAGGAGAAAGCAGCAGAGAGGAATAAGGTGGGGAGGTGAGGAGGTAGTAAAGAGGCGATGATGAGTAAGATGAGTGGAAAAAGAGGAAGAGGAGGAGAGGACTAATTTAGTTACATGGCTTGACTTGCAGGTCCTGCTCTGGTCCTAGTCCTAGTTTAGAGTCTAGTTTCTGGTCATGGTTCCAAGTACAGCTACTCTCATTCTAGCCCCACTGGTTCAGACCTGGTCTAGCCCTGGTCTAGACCTGAGTCCTGTCTTGGTCTAGTCCCTTGTCAAGTCACGATCTAGTCCTGCTCTAATCCTGGTTCAGTCCCAGTCTAGACCCAGTCTTGGTCCTGGTCTAGTTCTGGTTCAGTCGCAGTCTAGTCCTAGTCCTGATCTAACCCTGGTCCAGTCCCAGTCTAGTCCTAGTCCTGATCTAGTCCTAGTCCTGGTCTAGTCCTGCTCTAATCCAGGTCTAACCCTGGTTCAGTCCCAGTCTAGTCCTAGTCCCAGTCTAGTGCTAGTCCTGGTCCAGTCCCGGTCTAGTCCTGCTCCTGGTCCAGTCCTGGTCCCAGTCCAGTCCTGGTCCCGGTCCAGTCTCGGTCTCGGTCCAGTCCTCACTTGATCTCCTTGTTGATAGCCTCCAGTTGTTCCTGCAGCATTATGGCGAGTGTCTGGACATCTGTCTGTCCGCTTGGCGACAGGAGCTCAGAGCCGAAGAGCGCGTCTCCATCCTCCTCCTCATCGGAACAGCCCACCTCCACCCCGCGATCGAAGCCTGAGACCAGCAGGGCGGCGCTGTCCCAGTCTGGGTACTGCACACAGTGAGAATTGATACCAGCTCAAATGAAGATCTACTTTCAATACTAGTTTTAGTATTGATTAGTATCTGATTTTCGATAGTTTAGACAGCCCTGATTTCCAAAGAATCCAAAGAATTTTAGATTAAATCTCTGAGAGGAGGAAAATTGCACTTGTCTTGTCAGTTCCAGTCATGAAAATATATTTTAGTCGAATATGAGTCAGATTTTGTTTTCAGATAATCTCAGCACGTGCTTCTGTTTATCATATTTTTTCCAGTTTGACCTTTTGGAGTTGTGCAACTCATTTTAAAGAGAGGGTATTATGAAAAATGTATTTTTTTTAATCTTTCTCCTATGTTATAAGAGTGTCCTCATCAAAAACAGCCCTGAAGAGGTTTTGTGTGTAATCCATGCCTGTTTGAGTAATTTAGCGATCTCTCCCTGGCCCTATTTGAACCCTCCTTACAGTAAGCTGTAAGATTCTGTGCAAAGCTCCACCAACAAGTCTACGTCGCCCATGCTCCCACACGACAATTCTCCATAAAATGAAATGAAATGAAACATGATACACAACTGCACACAGCCCAAACACAACACATCAATGTAGTATAACATTTAATTTAGCGAGTCTACCCTCTCTTTGCCCTCCATGATAAGTTACTCCCCCTTCAGAGTGCTTTCAGAACACAATCAGCATGCATCCCACTAATGAAACTACTGCACATCGCATCAGGTTTGTCAAGTTGCTGTGCACAGTTTTGTATCATGTTTTTGTATATCTATGGAGAATTGTTGTGGGCAGAGCTTTGCACAGCATCTTACAGATAACTATACAGAGGGTTTGAATAGGGTCAAGGAGAGACCTCTAGATTACTCAAACATGCATGGATGAACCTCTTCAGGCATGTTTTGATGAGAGAATAATGTTATAACATGGGAGATAGCTAATAATGTTTCGCATAATACCCCCTCGGACAGGGCAGGTAGGAAGCAGACAGCTGTTGATGTATGTGTTTGTATATGTGCTAGTCGCCATGGTAGAAGTATTGTTAGCTTTTCTGTACTGGTAAAATCTTCTGTTGTGTTCTTGTGTTATGGTGTTATGTTATGGAGTCATTTAATTTTTTGATAATTGGATATATCTTTTGATCATTTTTTTTTGATAATTTCATATATCTTGCTTCATATATTTGAAGTATTCTGTTTGTAGTAAAAATAAAGATAAAAAACATTAAATGAGAGAGTGCGTGTGACTGGGGTTGTGTGTCGTCATAAATACACCAGACTCTGACCTTGTGATCAAAGTTCTATATTTTTATGTTAGAGTTCCCAGACTCTGACCTTGGTGGTGTCATCACGCGCAGAGCTCCATCTGGCCCGGTGACTGCGGCGCACAACCGGCCCGACTGTGGCGTGTCCGAACATGTCCAGATGAGAACCAGAGGGAAGAGAGCCTCCTCCGTGAGAGTACCTCAGCTCCAGAGCACTACCGGGGAGGGAGCGACTACAGGGAGAGAGAGGGAGGATCAGTGCTACAAATATACTACTACTACTACTACTACTACTACTACTACTAGAAGAGCCTCCTCCGTGAAAGTACCTCAGCTCCAGAGCATTACCGGTGAGGGAGCGACTACAGAGAGGAGAGGAAGGGTTAATACTACATCTACTACTACTACGACAGCCAGAGGGAAGAGAGCCTCCTCCGTGAGAGTACTTCAACTCCAACGCGCCACCAGGGAGGGGGCAACTAAAGAGAGGAGAGATATCAGATACTACTCCTACTACTAATTCTACTAAGACTACTTATTATCAGAGAGAAGAGAGCCTTCTCCGTGAGAGTACCAGAGCTCCAGGGCACAGGAAGGGTCCAACTATAGAGAGGAGAGGGACAATGCTACAGATACTACTACTACTACTAGTACTACTCTGAGAACAACCAGGGCAGGGCAGGCTGAGGGAAGAGAGCGTCAATACTACTACAACTACTGCTACTACTTCTACAGTACCTGGAGTAGTTTCCACCAGGCCGCGCTCTGAGTTGGTCCAGTTCGAGCTGGATCCGCTCCAGTTCTGCGATCAGCTGATCCTGAACAAACAACAAAACATAAACATTAGACAAACAAACAGCAGAACAGTAGTTGCGTGTTAGAAGCTGCACAAACTGAGCCTTCAGACGCCATGTTTTTAAACAAGCATCAAACAAACAGAAAAAAACACTAAACTAACTTGGAGCACAGCACTGTCTGTGCTGTGTGAAGTTACATGCTCTACAGCAGATACAACTGTATGAGCTAAAGAGAATTATCTTGAGTTGTGAAATTACATAGTAATACATTTGTTTTCTTATTTCATGCGAAGGAGTGAGAAGGAAGAGCGCAGGAGGAGGAGAGGAGGAGGAGAGGAGGACCAGATTCTGAGGAGGAGCAGAGGAGGAACAGAGTCTAAGCACAGGAAGGAGCAAACGAAGAGCAGAGGAGGAGAAGAGCCTAAGCACAGGAGGAGCAGAGGAGGAACAGAGGGGGAGAGGAGCAGCAGAGGAAGAAATGAGGAGAAGCAGAAAATGAGAAGAGGAGGAGCAGAGGAGGAGTTACCTTATTGGCCAAGAGGTCATCCTGCAGCTTCTTCATGTTGGACAGTTCCTCAGACAGAGCGTTCTGAAGAGGACAAAAGGACAGGTGAGTATCTAATCAGGCGTGAGACAGGTGAGTATCTGGTCAGGCGTGAGACAGGTGAGTATCTGGTCAGGTGTGAGGAGGGAGAGATTTAAAACTACACATCATCTTCATTCTGACCTGGGACCTCAGCCCTGTCTTACCCCTAAAGCGTTTCATCAAATTCTAATTCAAACTATGAACAGCAGGGCCTTGTTTGTCCCCTGGGCTTTGGCTTGAACCCATCTGGAGCAAAGTGTTTAAGAGCTGCAATTCTGACCTTCTCCTCCAGGGCGGCCATCCTCTCCTTCAGGTGCAGTTGCAGACGCTCGTTTGACTCTGAGAGGAGTTTATCCACCGTGTCACTCAGACGTTTGTTATGTTCATCATTCATTCTCTCCCTTTGCCGGGCCTGTGAGAAGAAAGGATGAGTGAAAACAGAGAGGAGGAAAGGAGAGAGATTACGAGGGGAAGAAAAGAAGAGGAGTCGTCAAAGGTTTGTTATATTCATTATTCATTATTTCCCTGTGCCGGGCCTGTGAGAAGAAAGGATGAGTGAGAACAGAGAAGAGGAGGAGGAGAGTGAGAGAGGAGGAGGAGAGGGGGAGGAGGAGAAGAAGAGCAGAAGAGAGGGAGGAGGAGAGAATAAGGAGAGGAGAAGACAAAGAGCAGATGAAAGAGAGGAGGAAGAGGAGAGAGAGACATGAAAAGAGGAAGGGCAGAGGAGACAGAGAAAGGAGGAGGTGAGAGGGAGGAGGAGAGGAAGAGCAGAAGAGAGGGAGGAGGAGAGAATGAGGAGAGAGGAGAAGAGGAAGCTCAAATGAAAGAGAGGAGGAAGAGGAGAGAGACAGGAAAAGAAGAAGAGCAGAGGAGAGAGGGAGGGAGGAGGAGAGGAAGAGCAGAAAAGACAGAGAAGGAGGAGGAGAGGAAGAGCAGATGAGAAGAGGAAGAGGAGGTGAGAGAGAAGAGAGGGGAGAGGAGGAGAAGAGGAGAAAGTGGAGAGGATCACCAGTGAGAACAGGAGGAGAAAGGAGTCACGGGTTTTTATGTGTCCTCTACATTTGACCCATCCTTTAGTGTCCTCGGTTAAACCTGTCAGCAGTTGGACTCATCTCCAGACCTTGAGCTAGACTTGGTCAGGACGACCTTAGCTGGAAGATCTGGGTTGATGGACGAAACCGGAGGAAACCCACCCAGACACAGGGAGAACATGCAAACTCCACTTAGACAAACCTGGGAGTCAAACTAGAGGTTGGTTGTGAGGTGTGAGTGCAACTTTATCACAGCGAATGTAGAGACATGGGACGTACCCTCTGAAGCTCCTGGTTTTTCTCCTCCAGCTGAGCCTCCATCTGACGCAAGCGCTCCTCAAAGTTCCCGTGTCTCTCCTCCGCCTAGGACACAAGGATACAAGGAAACAAAGAGAAAGGAGACAAGGAGAGAGGAGATAAGGATGCAAGGACAAAAGGGGTGAGGAGAGAGGAGACAAGGAAATAAGGAGATAAGGAGACGAGGGCAGAAGGAGAGAGGAGACAAAGAAAGAAGAGATGAGGAGAGAGAAGACAAGGAGAGAGGAGAATGGAGACAAGGAGAGAAGAGAGGATGAGAGAGGAGGGGAAAACCAGGAGAAAAAGAAAACATGTCATCCATAGAACGTTTCTGTTGTACTTTCTTCCTGGTGTAATACCAAAACTTTTATATACATACATATATACTTGACAGATATACATATTATCTACAGGTTTTATCCCATAAAACCAAACAACAATTCTAGATTGATAAAAATCTGTCACTCACACTTCAGGCCACAACTTAAATAAAGGAAATTTGTGGAGTCGATCCCCAAGAAATAATGAAAAGATTCAACTAGGGATGCCGATTTCGATACTAAAGTTTAAAGTGTCTCAGATATATTTTCTTAAAACAAATATGAAATAAGACAAAACTGATCCAAATATGTTAAATAGCTGCTGTTTGTCTCTCAAGTAATGACAGAACAAAGACTATCTTTGCAGACTACAACCTGTCTTATAACATCAGTGTATCTGTCCAACCAGGATATCGACACAACACATATTTGAAAGCCGATATCTGATCCAGCAAAATGTTCAGATCAGATAGAGTGTTGTGTTCTTGTATTTCTGTGAATCGTGTAGTAAGCACTTGTGTGTGTGTGTGTGTGTATGAATATGTGTGAGTGTATGTGTGGCGTGTGTGTATGCGTGTGTGTGTTTATGTGTATGTATGCATTGTATGTATGCATGATGTGTGTAGACATGTCTTTCAATCTTTTAAACATTTGGCTCAGGATTCACACAAGTTTGATCCAGAGCTGAGTCTTTGAATCGAGACATTTCCTTTGGCTCAGGCTCAAACATGTGTGACTTTCTCTTTCCTCGTTCTGTTTGAGTCCAGGTTCATTTATTCAGGTTTAACTGAGCCTGAAGTTCCCCAGACTCCACTTGTGTGCAGCCAGGCAGAACGGTATAACATGGAGGTGACCTGAGGGAGTGTGGAGGTGTCAAGGGTGGAGGAAGAGGGGCAGAGGGTGGAGGAAATGATACAGAGGGTGGAGTAGGAGGAGGAGCAGAGAGTGGAGGAGGTGATACAGAGAGTAGAAGTGGTACAGAGGGTTGAGGAGGAGGTGAAGGAGATGGTACAGAGGGTAGAGGAGGTGTTACAGAGGGTGAAGGAGGAGGAGGTGGTGCAGCTTTTTTCATGGATGATTTCTTCATGGGGATGTTACTGCTTTGACCTGAATGTTCCACAGTAAAGTATTAAAACGTATAAGACTAGCATGTTACAGATGATAGAGGGATTTTGTTTTGGGTAATTTTTCTGTTGTAAAAATGTGAAAGCGATGTGTAGATCTTGGCCTCCATTTTGTTGCCGTCTGGAGCTTGTTCATGTCATGGTACAGTTTATCACCTCAGCTCACATACGGTGCGTTCAGGGCCCACTCTCCAGGCATGTTTTTCAGTTCAGCACCATATGGAACCTTTAATATCACACATCCTGTGTGTTTTGTTTTTTTTATTACAGGTCAGACCATGATTAATCTCTATATTCATGTTATTCTTATGTATGTAACATGTTTTGGACTTTGTTGAAACCTGCCTTTGCTCAGTGCTGCCACCCTCTGTGCGAGCTAAGCCTCTGCTCTCTGGACCCTTTGTGTTGGTATAATATGTTAGTATAATATGATGTTCGTGTTAAGTGATGGGGTGATGATGTTAGTACTACAGTAGTGCCAGTGACGTGCGGTGAGGTTCATGTCTGGTGAGGCACTGAAGTCATCACAATCAGATTTACAAATATGTAAACCAGGTGTCACTACATTTGGCCAATTTGCCAATTTATCTCCCAGTAAGTGACTTGGGGCCAGAAAAAAAATAATTTCAAAATAAAAGTTCTGAAGTCCATATGAAATAGCTCTAATAGTATGAAATAAAAAGCAAGCAGTTTTTTTTATTGTTTTTTATCCTTATTCTGGTTCCCCAATTTTCAATGGATTGAAGTCAATAAATTTCTTACCATTTTGTACGTCTCTGTTTGAAAAGAGCAAGTCTTTCGTCCCATCCCGTCTTGAGCAAACCATTTAGCTCCTTTAGCATTGGTCTTCCTTTATTTATAACCTCCTGCTTTGACTGAAAGCCCAGTTTAGAAAACTGCTTGAGCTTTAATATGTAATCTTCCTCCATTTAAAAAGTAGGGCCAGAGAGAAAAAAGTGAACGGATTGTTAAAGTTGACTTGCTAACTCGAAATTGTAGTTTGTGGCCCCTATTCTGCGGGAGTTACAAGAATCCCTGGGCTCACGAGCGCCCCCTAACATGAGGCAGGGTAACTACGTGCCTCACCCGCCGCCTTTTCACAGCCGCTTAAAGCAGCAGCGTCACTGCTGAGCTACAGCACAGTCAGTCCACAGTGAGGCACCAACGGCCGGTCTCTTCTCAGGATTTCAACGGTAAACGTAAAAAATCAGCGATTTTGAGTAAAAAAAAAAGAATAAAATTGCAAAGTTAAATAGAAAATAACTTTATAGTGCAAATCATTAGATAAATATAAGCATTTTATTTATTTTTTTTCTATGATGACAGGTGAGGCACTGCCTCACCTGACCACACGTCACTGAGTAGTGCGCAGTATAGAGTTCAGACCTTGCTCAGTGCTGCCACCCTCTGTGCGAGCTGTGCCTCCACCTCGGGCAGAGTCTCTGCTCTCTGGAGCGTTTGCTGAAGCTTCTGTTTGGCATCGTCCAGTCGCTCCTGCAGCTGACGATTCTTCTCCTCGCTCTGAAGAAAACAACAAAAACATAACTGCACAGCTGGAGCTAAGTCACACGTGAAGTTGGACCAGTGCTGTGAGGGTGCTGCCACCTGGAGGTCACACTCTCTTCAAACTATAGCACAACTAAAGCGCAGAGTCATGCAGATCACAGATGAAATATTTTAACTTCTCCTTCACTGATTTAAGTTTTAAGACATCTAACGAAGTTATATTCAAAGCATTATCCAGATGCTGCATAGTGCTCTCCATCTTTTGAGGGTAAACTCACTGAAACATGTGATTTTTTTTTTTTTTTAAAAAAACAGCATTTATTTTTTAGTGTGGCTGCAGTTCCAGTACCTGTCTGTAGAGGGAGTCCTTGCTAGCCAGCTCGTTCTCCAGTTTGTCTTTGATGTCATGGAGAGATGTCGCCTCCCGCTGAGCGGCCAGGTACCTGCACCCGACACACAGAGCTCAGACATGTGAAGGAAACTTAGACAGCTCTGTAAACGTTAGAAATACTGTGACGATTGATAAAGGTTTAAAATCAATTCATGGAGTTTTGTTTTTTTTTAAATTAGAATCCCAGACCTGCGCTCCAGAGTGGTGATACGCTCCTCCATGTCCTCCCTCTGACACAGCGCCTGGAACAGAGAACACACTGAACACACTATTCATAACAATGTATTTGTTCAGTTAGATAAATTTCCATTTTTATTCCTTTACACATTTGTCAGTTTAGTGGAATTTTCCACATTTCATTTGCACACAATACACATATATTGCAGTTTAAATCCACAAAACACCAAAATATGCTGTTTTAGAAACAATGTCAATCAAACCCGTTGCTAGTGCTAGCGGGATCGACCTCGGGGGGAAAGGCAGCTGATTTGTCTGTTATTAATTTTCATGTTTATTTATGGGCACAATAGCAAAATAAAATTATAAGAATCATGTAGAGCGGGTTAATACAAACAAGACCAAAATGAGCCTGACAGCAGCAGTTACAGAGAGAGGGGCAATGATTTGTTGTGATAACGTTTACGATTACGTCAGCTGCCATTGGGCAGCCAGTCAGCGGACTTGTTTCTTTTATTAAGTTGTTTTAGATGAATATTGTGATTTAAAATGTGCAAATTTTAACATAATGATCCATTGGTATCATAAAATATAACTATAGAGCAGACACAAGCACAATATGTCTGCTTGATGTCCAGTAAAACCTCTGAATGTCTCTCACCTCTTTGACATCTCGTTGCAGTTTCTGGTTGGCTTCTTCAGATCGAGCCAGTTCTCTGCGTGCCGACGTCAGCTGCTCCTCGATCTCTCCCACCTCAACAACACGCAATATTTTATAATTAAGAAATGTCATGTTTGGTTCTGATAGTTTTGGTGTCATAGTTGCTCATGTTATGTTTCGGGGCTCTGCCTGGATTAGGGATGGGACGATATTAAAATTGAGACTCACGATTACTGTGGCCAAAATAATCGCGATAACGTTAACTTTAACGATATTATCGCCATAAATTATTAATTTCTAAACGTTCCAACGGCCCAGGCCTACTTCACAACTCTGCAGGAATGTACATGTACTTCTGTGTCACCCACGCAAACAATCTACACATCAAATTAAAGCTGCAGCGCTCATCTTTTCGTATATGCAAACAATTTTCACCTGGAATCACAGCACTGACAGGAAAGACGTTTTTACAGAAAAGTCAAAAATGCGGATTTGGACTTCACTCACCTTTGAGGCTCTGGTTCTGTCAAACATCAACATATTCCACAAAGTTGGTCTCATTCGTTCCGGACAGGTCCACAGAATATAATACAGTCAAGAAATTATGTCCACAAAATAAGTTAGATCCTCCATGTCCAATCTGCTGCAGGAAAGTATTCCACACGCAAAATCTGCTCCATCACTTTTTAGCATTTCTTTGGTCGATTTCAGGCATAATAAACTTAAGACAGCGCCGACTTTGTCTCAATTCACCAAAAATTCACCAAAGTGCCCTTAAATCGGGCGGGTACTTCGACCTGCACTTCAAACAGTGCATCAAACGGTGCATGTGACGAATAGGGACACGGCCTTTCTTCCTCAGAGCTAAACACAGGTGTTAGCTTCTGATTGACACCAGTGTTGTCAATAAGGTGGAGGTTGTGGGACTGGAGCCGCAAACAGTGAATCAGTGCTACATGTGACTGAAAGTTTACGCCTCACTCTCCCCCGTGTAGAATCAACCAATCACATGACACGTTTAGTGACGTTTTCTCCTTACAGCCAATGAGCAGCAGAGCACGTGTGTCATGCCGTGGTTTTCCGTAAACAGACGGACCTTACCGAGTAAACGAAGCGTGTTAATGCGGCGCATTCTAGACGCTGTTTTGCTTCTAAACATGATGAAACGGACAAAATGAACAAAACAAAGGAAGTACGCGATCGACGACACTGTGGATGTTTGTACAAGTTAAACTAGAGGCATCTCTGACCCGGAGCGGTTCGTGTAAAAGAGTGGAGATGACTGTGGACTCAGGAGGAGAGGAGCTTATTTTTGGATGGATTGGATGCTGCTCTCGATCGGTGAGCGTGGTTTATTCTGCTATTGACATGATTGTAGGTAAATATATGTCGTGTGTGTTTCTGTAAAATGCTGTTTAGCTACTACACACAACACAATCTACATTCAATAGTTTATGTCACTTACGATGGATATTTTCAGCTCAGGTTTGTCAAACAATGCAGGATGGTTGTCTCGTAAATGCGCGTGCAAGATGCTCGTCTTTTGCCCTCGGACCCGCAACTTTTTTACGGCAGATTCTGCCACCAGAACAGGCACAGACAAGTGTCATAGCTGTGACAGAGGCCCCCCCTTGTGAGCAAATACCAAAACTAGCATCTAAACGTTGTATTGAAACCAGAAACATGAGGCAGTCTGGTGTCGTAAAGACGATTATAATTGTGCGCGATGATCACGATTATGCAAAATTGCCACAAACGATTAATCGAGGACCGCGATTATCGCGATTAACGATATTATCGTATATCGTCCCATCCCTAGTCTGGATACTCTATACAGATTCCAATACCACATTCAGAATAAAAAAACAGAAGACAACAGAATGTGATTTTTCACATTAAACAGTAGTACTTTCTTTTCTATTCCCATGTGTCCTTATATCTGTGTAATCCCTCAGTGGTCCAGGTAGGTTCCATAGTGATCCCTGGGTGTAAACTAGTCTGTGTCTTATACTTGTTCTGATACACCTCAAGATTATTCTAAAGATATTCAGGAAAGGTTCATTTCTACCCTGTGAACTGGACTTTTATAGTATCGATATCTGCGAACAATGAGGGTCTAGTTTCGATACTAGTTTTAGTATCAATTAGTATTAGAGTTTTGATACTTTATACAACTCTACTGTAGATTTTTCTTCGTTGAGAATGCTTTAAGGTTGATAGTGTTCTTAGAATGTTGTAAGCGCGTTGTGTGGTCTTTGCATGTTGTGTGTTTTTAGCCTGTTGTAAGTGTGTTGTAAGCATGTTCATAGCGTGTTGTAAGCATATTCTTAGTGTGTTGCAAGTGTATTCATAGCGTGTTGTGTGTTGAAAGTGTGTTCATAGCGAGTTGTAAGTGTGTTCTTAGCGCGTTGTAAGCACGTTCATAGCATGTTGTAAGTGTGTTCTTAGCATGCTGTAATCATGTTCTTAGTATGTTGTAACCGTATTGGAAGTACGTTCTTAACCTGTTGGAAGCGTGATCTTGACATGTGCTTAGCGTGTTTTAAGCATGTTGTAAGCCTGTTCTAAACATATTCTAAACATGTCGTAAGCGTGTTCTTAGTGTGTTGTTACCTGTCGACACATGAGGGCCAGCCGCTCCTTCAGCTGCCCGAGCTCTGACCTCTGCCTCTCTATCTCTCCCTCTCTCTGTCGCTCCATCTCTCCATCGTCCAGGAGGGAGGAGGGACCGTTTGGGAGGCGCTGGGACAAGCACAGAGACAGGGACACAAATAAATCAATAAAAAATAAATAAACCACATTAAAACCTGGATCTGGACCCAAAAAGAGCTGCAGTCACATTTACCCGAGGGACAAAGTAGACTAGTGACTTTGACCCCTGCTGTACTGGTGGCCATATTCTTAAGACCGAGTCTCATTAGTCACATGGTCTCACCTCTTTCCCGTTGTCCAGACCCTGCTGTCTGCGTTTGATCTGCTCCCGAAGAGTCACCACCTGAAAAAAACACAAAAACCTCAGTCACAAATATGAAAAATATGAACTTTTCTAAAATAAATTACTATATTTTTATAAATTTTTGTTCAGAAAGCTGCAAATTTACACTAAAATGGCCAAAGCAAAATGACTAGAAACATCTATTAAAACATCATATACACAGTTTAGTAAAACATGAGGATTTAGTGGTCAATTCATTTTAAAGAGGGGCTATTTTACTTCTATGGGGTATTAAATGTACCACATAACCACAATCACAGAACACCATGTTTCCTTTTATTGTTTTGGATATGCTATTTTCACCCAAAACAACGTATTAACATGTTTCATTTTCGTTTTTGACGCTCTGATTCTAAGTCCCTTTGCTCTCCGTGCTAAGTCACCCCCCATTCAGAGCGCTATCACAACGAAATCAGCTGCATCCCACTAATGAAACTACTGCACATTGCATCAGGTTTGTCAAGTTGCTGTGTACAGTTTTGTATCATGTTTTTGTATATTTATGGAGAATTGTCATGTGGGAGCATGATGGTGGCTTGTGGGCGGAGCCTCGTACAGGCTGGTACTGCCAACCATAAGGAGGGTTCGAATAGGGAAAGATTGCTAGATTACTCAAACATGCATGGATGATATCCAAAACCTATTCAGGCAGGTTTACAATGAGGGAACAATGTTATAATGTGGGAAAAAGCTTTAAAAAAATCGATTTTGCATAATACCCCCTCTTTAAGTCAGTTTCATGATATAGTCTAAGTATCTGAGATGAGCTCTTACCTCCTGAGATGAAGACTGCAGCTCCTCCTCCAGTGAGGCCACCCTCTCTAGCGCCACCCGCAGTCTCTCGCGCACCTTCTCATCCAGAGCTTTGTGATGCTCGAACAGGGACTTGAGGGCCTTCAGCACCTCCACCTCGCTGGACACCCCAGCTGGACTCTGGGCCTGTCTCTTTACCACCGTCATTCTCAGACTGCGCTCATGGCGAGAGACCAGGCACTCCAAGTGTTCTAAGAGGAGCTGGGGAGAGACAGAATCAGGACTGAACCAGGACTGAGCCAGGACCGAGTTTGGACCAAGCTAGGACTGAGCCAGGACTGAACTAGGACTGACCCAGCACTGAGCCAGCACCGAGCCAGGACTGATCCAGGACTGAGCCAGGACCAAGTTAAGACCGAGCTAGGACTGAGCCAGGACTGAACTAGGATTGGCCCAGGACTGAACCAGGACTAACTGGGGACTGATCCAGAACCAAGCCAGGACTGACCAAGGACTGAGCCAGGACTGAACCAGGGCCAAGCCAGGGCTGAGCCAGGACTGACCAAGGGCCGAGCCAGGACTGAAACAGGACTGAACTAGGACTGACCCATGGCTGAACCAGGACTGAACCAGGACTGAACCAGGACTGACCCGGGACTGACCCAAGACCGAGCCAGGAATGACCAAGGACCGAGCCAGGATTGAACCAGGACCAAGCCAGGGCTCAGCCAGGACTGAACCAGTTCCAGGTGCTCCATATCGATCTAGAGATTATATGGGTGTATTGTTGTGTTGGGCCCTGTAACCCTGTATTTGCTATATTTATATGGTGAAGCGTTCACTTGTTCCCAGTGCACACCGCCTGTAGGAGTCCGTCAGAAGACAGCGCTGTCTGCAGTGTGTGTCATCGCCCCCTGGAGGACACAGTTCTGTCTCAGGAGTGTCTGATGTGTAAGTCTGTAGCGTCTTTGTCAAAAGAGTGCTCTGATTGGTCAGGAGTTTATGTCTGAGGAACAGAGAGTCAGGGTCAATGAGAAACACAGCTTTCTTTCTCCCTCTTTTATCTATTTCTGGACCATTCTGTGGATTTAAGCGAAACTCACTCGATCGAGTCTTTGGTGCCAAATCATATCTATGTTCGTGTTTGGACAGTGGGAACAGAGCTCTTTTTCAATGAGGTTTTCTCAGATGCAGAGAGCTTATTTCATGACCATACTCTGTATAAAGAAGTGGACTAAGTGAGTGTGACGTCAACATAGCGTTTGGCAGTTATAAGGGTAAATTTGGTGCCATATCCATATTTGAAATTCCAACCGCGAGTATCATAGCAACTTAACAGCCAATCCGGAGGGAGGTTGTTGAAAGTAACCCTCCTTCCTGCCCTGGTTTAGCAGGAGGCAGGCGCTTAGCAACGCTGTCAACCAGACCTGTTGCTAATGCTAGTGGGAGCGACTTCTGGGAAAGAGGGCGCCTGATTTGTCTTGGATGAGCAGCGAAAACATCTTCACTCCTACAACTTTTTGTCCAGTTGACAGATTTGAATTTTTCTTTTATTATGCCTGATTTGTGTTATTAATGTTAATTTCTTAACTTACGGACAAAATGATTAAATTAAAACACCAGGATCATGTAGAGCAGGTTAATACGAACATTTTAAGACCAAAATGATGAGTCTGACAACAGTTACACAGAGAGTGACCACAGTTTTTCAATAGAAAGTGAACTGGAGTCGATGGAGCTGGGAGCATGCCCATGCTCACCTCCTATTTGGAACACGGCAGCTAGCAGGCTAGCTATTTATATAGCTTATATATACAGCCTTTGTTCATGAGCTAAAATGACTCTCGGCTGTTTATCACATTCAGGTGTGTTTGGATTTTGGTTCCACTGAGACAAGACGCAGGGAGATAGTGGGGTGCTTAGTTTGCAGAGAGTGAACTGGTGCGTACTGGGCTTTACCCTGGTGTTATTGTTAATATGATGGTGCATGCATTTACCCATGTATTATGTTCATATGATGGTGTGTTCACTTACCCATGTGTCGT
Organism: Periophthalmus modestus; assembly: GCA_019594935.1. NCBI lineage: Eukaryota > Metazoa > Chordata > Actinopteri > Gobiiformes > Gobiidae > Periophthalmus > Periophthalmus modestus. The sequence continues at coordinate 6,835,939 of JAIEZT010000019.1, read as the reverse complement.
TGTGTTCATATGATGGTGCGTTCACTTAACCTTGTGTCATTGTGTTCATATGATGGTGTGTTCCCTTACCCATGCGTCGTTGTGTTCATATGGTGGTGCGTTCACTTACCCGTGTATTATTGCGCTCCGCCTTAAGCTCGGCGATCTCCTCCTCTCTCTCCAGAAGCTGCTCTCGACACAGGTTCAACTCTTTGGTCAGAACAGCAAACTCCTGCGCCGCCACCAGGGGGAGATAAAAACATCAGTGTTCACGTTTGACTCGTTCGACTCATTTTGACTTTCTTAGACTTCCTTCTGCTTGTTTCCATGGAAATGTTGTTCCTTTGGCCATAATATTCCACAGTATATCATAAAACATGTCTGTCTCTATGGTATGGCTTTAAATTTCTATTTCTATGGAATCATGCAGGTGATGTGCCACCTGCAGAAAGTTACACAGTGTCTTGTCTGTTTGTCTGAAAAATTAATGCCGCACTCTGGAACATTTCAGGTAAAGCAATAAGATATCCATGAGACAAGCAGGTGATTGTTACATAGTTTGTTGTCTCAGGTTGTCTCAGTTGGTGCAGTCTGTCGCCCACTGACCATATGGTTGTTTACATTTGACTCTGTGTCATAAACAGAAACATGAAAAAAAACTGTATCACCATCTTCAGCCTGTTTTGGAGCTCCATGCTGTTCCTCTCTCTCTTCCTCTTTCACTCCCTCACTCTCCCTCTTCTCTCTCCCTCTATCTTGCTCCCACACTCCCCTTTTCTCCCTTCCTTCTCTGCTCCTCTTCCCTCTTTTTTGTCATCCTCTCTCATTCTGCCCCTTTCTTCTTTCCTGTTCATTCTCGTCTCTTTTCCCTCCCTCCCTGTCTATCTCTGTTCTTTTTTCCTTCTCTCTCTATTTTGTCTCTCTCTCTCTCAACAGCTGAACTCAGTGAACCCATCGTGTGAATTTAACTAGAACCAAATTTTATGACATTAACAGCCTCTTTCTTCTTTCTCTTCCTCTCTCTCCTCTGCAGACTCTCCTTCTCCTCCCCTCCGTTGACTCCCTCTCCCCTTTCTCCTCTCCCTCTCCACTCTCCTCCTATCCCCCCTCCTCCCCGTACTCACCTGGGACACATCGATGGACATTTGCCTCTGGAACCTCTCCTTCTCTCCCCCTCCTCCCCTCTCTCTACTCCCCTTCCTCCCCTTCTCTCCCTTTCCCTCCTCGCCCCTTCTCACCCCCACCCCTTGCCTCACCTGGGGCAGAGCGATGGACAGTTGCCTCTGCAGACTCTCCTTCTCATGACCCAGCTCCCGTAGCCTCAGGTGGGCTGTGGACAGGCTCTCCTGCGTGTCCCTTAGACTCTCCAGGAGGCGCTCTCTCTCCGTTAGCATGTTGACCATCAGAGACTCCAGGTTCCCCGTGCTGCTTCCCTCCTCTCCCCCTCCTCCTCCACCTCCACCACGCGGGTCCCGGCTGCCGTACCCACCCGTCCCACCCACTCCTCCTCCTCCACCCAGCCCGCCTGACCCTCCTCCCGCTGGGGAAGACTGGCCGCCCGCTCCTCCTCTGCCATCCTCCGAGATCGTGGGCATCACTTCACACATCATCTTTGCAGCATTTACTATCAGACAATCAACTTGAGTTTAAAAAAAAAAAAAGCAAAATATCTAAAAAGCAAGTAACTAAATTTGCTTTTAGATATTTATTCTCAAAAATCACGATTCAAATCTCACATGTTAAACCCGCCCAGGAGCGCCAATATCTGAGAGAGACATCTGAAATCTGAACTGCTAAACTAATTCAAGAATCCCATGTAGAGCTGTTTGCAGAGCTCTAGTTAGCAGCTTTTACACAGAATAAGACCCCATGGAGACACAGCGAAGGCATCTGAGACACAGGGAGGGCATCCGACATTAGATTTGAGCGGTGTGTTACGTAGTAGTTGGTTCCGGGGGGGAGAGAGAGAGGAGAGATGGGTGAGTCCACAGTCTTTTGCGGGAGGGAGTGGGGAGTCGCGGGTGAGGGGGTAGGAGGGCCAGACGAGAGGGAGAGGAGGGGGAAGTCTGATCTCCAGTTTGAGTTTTCACTGCGATAAAACCTACAAGAGACAACAAGGACAAAATTAAAATAGTTAGAAGTAGGGTTGTCAAAAGTATCGAAAATCAGATCCTTTTTTGGGGGGGCATTTTTTGCAGGTATCAATACTAAAAAAGGCCCATTCACAGGACAGAAATGAACTTTTCCTGAATAGCTTTAAAATGATCTTGAGCTGTATCAGAACAAGTATAAGACACATAAGCTAGTGTATGCCCATGGACCACTGTGGAACCTACCTGGACGACCGAGGGATTACACAGATATAAGGCCACATGGGTAACTACTAATATGTAATGTTGAAAATCAAATTCTATTGTCTAAAGAAAGAGTTTATTTTTATTATTTTTATTTATTATTTGGTATGGGAATAACTGTCGAATGTTGAGTCTAATCGAGTTTGAAATTTGAGTATCATGACAACACTAGAGCTAACCACTCTATTACCACTCAACCTGACAATTTGGAACAGAACAGGCCTCTATAACATGATATTATGCTTGATTGAAAATCTAGCAAATGAATGGGATTAGATTCAACATTTTAAAGAGGGGATACAGTATTGTACTTCTATGGGGTATTAACTGCTAACACTTAACATATTTAGAACATAATGATACCTTTTATTGTTTTGAAAATGCTAAATTTGCCAAAACACTCCCTCTTCAGAGTGCTATCACAACACAATCAGCATTCATCCCAATAATGAAACTACTGCACATCACATCAGGTTTGTCAAGTTGCTGTGTACAGGTTTATATCATATTTTTGTATATTTACGGAGAATTGTTATGTGGGAGCATGGGTGATGTGGGCTTGTGGGTGGAGCTGGACAGAACCTTACAGTTAACCATACGGAGGGTTTGAATAGGGCCTGGGAGAGATCACTAGATTACTCAAACATGCATGGGTGACATCTAAAACCTCTTCAGGCATATTTTTGATGAAGGAACAAAGTTACAACACTTTGCATCATACCCCTCTTTAATATTTAGACGTTTTTCTAGTTGCAGGCTATTGATTAAGCCTCTCCTCCTGAACCCCGCCCCTGATACGCTGCCTGACACCACGTGCACGCCGTTATTACCCTGATATTACACGTTTAAACTCGTGCCTTAACCGTACACGTCTCCGTTTCTCCGGTTCACACCTCGTTGCACATGTGATGCATCTGCACACTCTCGCGTCTCCTCTCCCATCGCGAGACTTCAGCGGCTCCCTGACAAATCATCCATCAGTCATCGCGCGTGTCCGGCTTCGCAAACCCACTAATAATCACCCCAAACCCGGATAGACCCGCGCACAGACGCCGGTGTGGCAGCGTGGTCGGCGGTGCGATCTCCCGGTCTCTTCCCGCAGATGTTTCACACACTGATGTTGGGGGAATAGGGTGTCATCGTGAATTGTAATTACGAGACCAATTTGGCCTTTGGTGCGTCTCTTAACGAAACACACACGTAACATTTCAGTCTCATAACGCCAGGCTGTGGCAGATGAGGCCGAGAGAGCCGACAGCAGCCGCTGTCTTGAACAAACCGACGGTAAAACGTGAGAAAAACAGGCGGAACCGGAGCCTCGAGCCCCGCTGCACGGAGGGAGGGAGGTGCCAATCATCTGGAGCTGATGAGGCCCAATTAACATCTGTCCGCGCGGTGCCGGTCTGTCGCGCGGCCCGGGACATAAGGCACATATAATGTCCGTTATTATCTATAAACGGTTTATTTCTCCGCTCCTCCCGCTCCACACACCCTGCTCCCCCAGCCCCCCCGCCCAGAAAAAAAGCTGTACCGCTTCACGTCCACCGCTGCTTACGTCGCGGGGAGCGGTGCGCGTGTAGACGTGTAGTTCACGCGCTTACCGTGGCCATGGTTCACGAGGAGAGGAAGAGGCCGAGTCCCGGGTCAGTCCACCGGGGAAAGGAGCGGCTCGGCGCGGCAGGTTCTCCGCGGACAGCCCGGTACAGCCCGGTTACATCCCCTCCCTCTGCGCTCTGGAGCGATGCTGCGTAAAGACGCACGCAGGACGCACGGCTCACTTCCGGTTTCAGACTTTCAGTATAAGAGACTGGACGATTTAAAAACATCTGCTTGGAATCATGATTCGAAGAGAGGACTATTCATTTTAAGTAATGCTAAACAAACTGTTTCTCTTCATCTTTTATATACATTTTTTTTTCTTTCTAGAGAAAAATAATAATTCCGATAAAGCAAACGTATGTAGCCTTAGCTGCTAGCATGCTAACACTAAGGCTAGTTTACGATAAATGGTGCCAAATGCGTTAAAGTGGCCTGTTCTATTCAGAATTCCTAACATACAGTTTGTTAGGCTAATCACAACACCCTGCTTATATCTGGATGAAAAGTCTAAGCTGAACTCTGAAGTGTTGTCCCGGATCTGAGCGTGTGTGCGCCCGCAGCTTCACCCGCTCCACCGCTTCTTCCTCCGGTCCTCTCCTCCGGTCCTCTCCTCCGGTCCTTCGTCTCTTCTCCAGCCCCTGCTCTGGCTCCAGCTCTGGCTCCGGCTCTGGCTCTCCTCCTCACAGTCCTTTAGACACGAAACCAACCTATTTTTTATTCATTCTAATTTTTTGTGTCATCTTGTGAAACCATTTGCTAAGTGCCAGAGATATATTAACACATGGGAAAAAAACAATATATAAAAACAATATATAGAACATAGCTATAGGCTTCGTTATAACCAGTTGGACACCATTAATGGAGTTAAAATAATTAAATTCAGCTTATTAATATTGAGCAGGCGAATGTGGATAAGCTAAAGACGAAAGCTCTCCGTTTATCTAGAGACAAGAGACATTTTGGTGGCAAAGTTGGCCATATTGTAAGAGCTGTGTTCCTGTGATTTTGTGATATGTTTTAAAAGTCAAATTATACCAGTTTGGTTTCAAAATATGTTTACAAAACTTGTCAGAACCAGACCAACACGGTGAAAAGAAGTATATTAAACTCCTGCAGATACAGTTTGGATGTAGAGTTGAGAGATGCACAGTGAAAACGGCTCGACCAATCAGAGCGCAGAAAGGGCCGTGGGGGCGGGGCTTAGAGCTGAGGAGCAGGAAAGGTGACGTAATGTGAGAGACGAGGCCATAAAGTTCTATGGAAAACGACACTGTAAAAATAAACGTCTGCGCGAGGAACAGTGATGCACATCAGTCATCATCTGGATTTATTCGTTCAGATTTTAGAATTAATTAATTAGGTCTAGAATATTTGACTTTTTAGAGACTTAACAAAAAAATCCTATGTATGAATGTTTGTACATGTCTAAACCACAGGGTTACACAGAATAAGACCCAGGGAGGGCATCCGACACACAGAAAGGATATTTCAGAGCATGTTTCTCGAGGTCTAAACTACAGGGTTGGCAGCTTTTACACAGAATAAGACCCCATGGAGACATGGGGAGGGCATGTGACACACAAGGGAGGGCATCTGATACACAGGGACACTAAAGAATTGTAGAATTTGTGCAATTTGTGATGATTTAAATAGTGATTTTGATGCAGTTTTGATAAATATCCCTTTGTGATGAGGAGGAGAGAGGGGCTGTGAACAGGTCAGAGTTCAAAAGGAAAAAAGGGCGCAAATAATAAAATCAAACAACAAACAAATAAATTAACTAAGAGAGAAAGAGAGAGAGGGGTGAGATGGGGGTTAACACATCTGCAGTGTGACAGTTACAGAGAGAACGCCACTTGAGGATTCTGGCCTGTGTGTTACAATGAACTGAACTATGGATAAAAAAAGACCCACAAAACTGTCAACAGAAACCTTTCACTTTAAAAACATTAGTTATAATCTTTAATGAAGTCTTTACCACAGAAATGAACACAAAACAACACAATGCAGCAATAAACCCTTAAAGAGGGGGTATTTTACTTCTGTGGGGTATTTACTGCTAAAACATAACATATTTTGATCACCATGTTACCTTTTATTGTTATGTAAATTCTATATACGCATATTAAAATGTTTTATAAGTTTCACTTTCATTTTTGACACTGAGTATCCCCTCTCTTTGCTCTTTGCGCTAAGTCACTTGCTGTCACTCACATCAGGTTTGTCAAGTTGCTATGTACAGTTTTGTCGCGAAGAATTGTCGCATGGTAGCATGGGTGATTGTGGGCGGAGCCTCGAACAGGCTTGTGCTGCTTACTATAAGAAAGGTTTGAATAGGGCCTGGGAGAGATCACCAAATTACTCATCCATGTCATCCATGCATTAACATGCTTGGATGACATCTAAAACCTCTTGAGGCATATTTTTGATGAGGGAACAACATGGTAAATGGTAGAAGAAATTGTTTTGCATAATACCCCCTCTTTAAAATCTGTTGAGTTTGCATCAGTGACATCAGTGAGACTATACTCTGTTTGAGGGATTTTTAAAACGACTTAAACTGAGAATATAAAACATATTCTTGGTCCTTTTGACCTCTTTACATTATATTTTTGTGCAGTAGTTTCTGAGTCATTTTAAAATAAAGTGGGCGGAGTCGAGTCTCAGGTGTGGGCGGAGTTGAGTCTCAGGTGTGGGCGGAGTTGAGTCTCAGGTGTGGGCGGAGTTGAGTCTCAGGTGTGGGCGGAGTTGAGTCTCAGGTGTGGGCAGAGTTGAGTCTCAGGTGTGGGCAGAGTTGAGTCTCAGGTGTGGGCAGAGTTGAGTCTCAGGTGTGGGCAGAGTTGAGTCTCAGGTGTGGGCAGAGTTGAGTCTCAGGTGTGTGGGCAGAGTTTAGTTCAGTCTCAGGTGTGGGCAGAGTTTAGTCTCAGGTGTGGGCAGAGTTTAGTCTCAGGTGTGGGCAGGTGTGGGCAGAGTTTAGTCTCAGGTGTGGGCAGAGTTTAGTCTCAGGTGTGGACCGGTAGGTTCTGAGGAGGCTCCAGCAAAATGTCTGTGCCATTTTCCACTGAAAGATAGAAGGAGAGAGAGAGAGTTAATGAGGTGATGTAACAAGATACAAAAATGTATACATTTCAAGTGATATTGTTTAAATTAAAGGGCCCATATTACACTGTTTTCTGATCTCTTACAATATACTTTCCTCATCATTAACAGACCTGGAGTTGTGTTTCGTTTCGTTCACACATGTTTAACACACAAACCCTGCATATTTAGGGTGAGTTCCCCGCTCAAACTAAAACACCTTATGATGTCATCATGTGGTAACACAGGAAGTGCTCCAATGTGTTTTTAAACTCCATATACCTTCACTAGAATAATTTGGATGATTTCAGCCCTGGAATTGACAATCTCTACTAAACTAAAGGTAAAACTACCTCTTCATGACGTCACAAGTTGGAGTATTTTCAGCATTGGAGATGTAGACAGACTAATAATAAAGGGTTATTAAACATGTGTGAATGAAACAAAACACAACTCCAGGTATGTTTTGATGAGGTAACGACATTATAACATGGCTCAAAGCAGTTTTGTGTAAAATAAGACCTTTAAAGTAAAGCCCCACTGCATAGAAAAAAAGAGCTTTTTTTTTTTCGTTCTGGACATTGCATCCTTACTGCGTCCTTACGCCTCACTCAAGACTGCACCTGGTCCATCTTCAATTCCTGTGTCAGACTGGTTTAGTTGCGGTCTGACATTCACATGAGAACGAGAGGTTCTGTTGTGGTCACTGCCTTTGAAATCTCACACGCTGGACCAGGTGTTTACTGCTGGTGGGCACTGCCTTGTATCTATCATCTCCTCCCTTCAGATAGATAGTGTCCAGATAAGGCAGTGTCCAGAACCAGAAGTGAAGAAGCAGCTTGGATAAGCCACGAAAACCTCTTCACTCCCCCAACTTTTTTTTATCCACTTGACAGATTTTACTTTTGGCTTTTACTTTAACTAAAATTATTATAACATACTAGTAACATATTTATCTTCATCTTGTATTTCATCAGGGAGTTTAAAAACATACACTGAACTCAATCATCATGCATTCTCACTGTGAGCTGCCAGTCTCCATGGAGATCAACAACTTTATTGCTATACTGTGGAACATACAAGCAAAGACATCTCCATGGAGACAAGCAGATGGCAAGACCAAGTCCTGATTAATATTAATGATCCCATGTGATTTAAACCCATGTTATGGTTCTGTCACGATGTTTTAGGCGAGTCTCGTACCTTTGTCCTGTTTCTGGGACTCTGGCTCAAAGTGCAGTTCTCCATTGGGTCCAGCAGGCGGCGCTGCATCAGGCTGCTGCCCCTTCTGTCTCTGGGACATCTCCAACACAGCCTCATGGGAAAAATACAGTTTTTAGATAGATTTTTCAGCACATGGGACTAATTATATGAAGCACCATTTGAGACAAATGCTCTTTATTTTACACTCCAAATTTAAAAACATTATGGTAAAGGTCCAAAGATTCTGTTTTTTCTTATTTCTCTCTCTCTCCCTCCTCCCTCAGTCCCTCTCTCTGGCTCCCTTCCTTCTCTGTTCCTCCCTCCATACAGGTACTCCATCTAACCTGGCCTCCAGAGCCTTTCCTCTCTCCCCCTCTCTCCCTCTCTTGCCTCCCTCTCTCGCCTCCCCTCCCCTCCCCTCTCTCCCCCTCACCTGTTGGTACTCCCTCCTCTGGGCCTCCAGAGCCTTCCCTCGCTCCTTGAGGACTTCCTGTTCCTGGTTCAGAGCCACTGCCCGCCTCTTTAGCTCCTCCTCTTTGTCTCGTAGCTCCGCCTCAAAGCGCTGTAATTCCTCTTCCGTGTACACCTGCTTCATGTCCAGAGTCTGAAACATAAATCAAACTTCTTAATATCTCCACATTTTAAAAGTTAAAATGACTTTTGAAGATTTGTTTTAATTTGAGTTGTTTTGAGCAAACGGTTATTGCATTATAAAAACCAGCACAGAACTGTGTGGTGCGATTATGACGACACGGTCTGAGCATGAGAACGCCGACTATAACCGACTCTAGTTTGATGCCTTTGAATTTGATGCTTGAAATTCATTGTCGTGCGGCAAATTGCGGCAAAAGTAACATATTTTTTCTCGCTGCCGTCAAAGCTCAAACGTGATCATTGGACCAGCCTAAACTCGCTGCCCTCAAAGACTTTGCATGTAAACCGACGCCCCCAACAATGCAATTGAACATGGCATTACAGTATTTAAAAAGTTACTACAGTCCATCTGAGCCTGTGTCCAGAGCCTTGACCTGGAGATAGAGACACAAACAGGTGTGCCTCATTCTCAGTATATGGACAGGCCTCATGTGAAAGAACCTCCACAGTGCACTCACTGAGCTGCAGAGGCTGCACTAGCACGGAGTCATGATTGGCTACAAGTGCTGGGGTTTAGGTAGTGACCATTCAGATCAGAGAGTCCTTTCAGGTTCAAACCAACTGGATTTCAGCAAACTGGCAACCCAAATGAGAGAGTCATCTGAGGCTCATTCTGCTTTCTGATTGGATAATTGTCTAAACATAAACTACTTTTAGTAATAAAGAGTAAATCAGCATTACAATAGTTCTCAGTAAAAGTTCTATTTGATTTGAACACGTTTAGCTCATATCTGGGGACACATGTGCAATCTAAATCTTACATACAGCCCCTTTAATAGCATCTCACCTCCCACTCTTTGTGGCTGTTGAACTCTTTCTTCTCAGTGGATTTGAGGAATTCATCCAGACTCACCACACGATCTCTGTTTAGGTCCACCTTCAGAAGACACAAGAGACAGGTCAGATCAGGACAGAAACAGGAGACAGAGGAGAGAAAGAGGGATTAACAGAGATAGGAGGAGGTTAAACAGACACACAGGAGTTACACAGGTCCATGTTTAGCTCCAAATTCAGATAGAGGAGACTGAGGACCAGTCAGAATACACAGGGTTAAACAGAGACTGAGGAGGGGTCAGCACATGTGAGGGTAAGAGGAGGCAGAAGGTCATATCTACACAATCTGTGGGTGTGTGTGAAAATGTGAGTTTAAAGAAGTGGACTAAAGGAGTGTGATGTAACCCACAGCGTTCGGCTCCAATCAAATGAAGCTCGTCAAGGCTAACAGTTATAGGGGAGAATTTGTAGCAGAGTTCCATACTTGGAATTCCAACCACAAGTATCATAGTTATCAAAGACCCAATTAGCAGCAAGGGTGTTGAAGGTAATTCCCCTTCCCGCCAGCATGGCTGGTTTAGCAGGGAGCCAGCGCTTATCAACGCTGTCAATCAAACCTGTTGCTAACACTAATGGGAGTGACCTCGGGGAAAGAAGGTGCCAGATTTGTCTGTTATTAATGTTCAGAATCACAAACAAAATAGCAAAATAAAAACACCCCCAAAAACTCCAAATAACTCCATGTTTCCTCTTCCTCATGAGTTGATTGATTAGGACGCCAGTAACCACAGCCCTGGACTCAGCGTAAACTCACATTGTTCAAGACGTGTTCTCTCATCCTCAGCCGCTCCTCCTCCATCTCCATCATGTCGTCCTCTTCGTTTTTGGGGTTGTACACCTTCTCCAGCTGAAACACATTTATATTATAAGTCTTAAATAAAAACACATGACACCACTACACATGTGCCAAGTCAGGATAAACTCATCATAGGGAGCAGAGACCTACATAACCGCTCATACAGAGGAGAGACCTACCTCTTTAGTGAACAGAGCCTCCAGTTCCTGCTCGTCCAGAACTCCGTCTTCATTTGTGTCTGTGAAAAAAAAAAAAAGCATTTATAAATTATTATTTATTCATTTATTTTAAGGGAAAACTTTTTGTATGATAACACTGCCCTCTGCTGGTCTCTACACCTTATGTCAGGAGCAAAGTACTTTTTGGCAACTATTTATTTTAAATCAGCTCTGTTGTGCTCGTGTCAGCTCTATAGTTATAATCTCTGACAACCGTGGATCATTGTGTTGTAATTTGTGCATTTTAAGTCTCAAGTCTCTGGCTTCATTGACCTTGCCCTAAACATCCCCACAACAAAGTACCGCATGCTGTCGGTGCCTCATTATGCGACACTGACGAATCCTAGGAGTATCACCGATTAAGTAAATAAAACTGGAGGGCGCAAGTCACATTGTGCATTTACCAGTGGAGGTGAACGGGGCGGAGATCGGCCAAATTAATCAAACATGAATCACTCTAAATACAACTTCAGGAGAGTAAATGGTGAGAGCAAACAACTATTAACAACTAACACGATTAAAAGCTTTGAAAAGTCCATTTTGAAAACAGGTCTGATTTAAAGGGCCTATACCTGATTTTTTTCCCATGTGCTTGAGCAAAATGTGTCTCACCTTAGTGCATATGTTTTAAAAGCAGCTCTTGAGATCAAAATAAGTCAGCTATATACTGTCTGCATCTGATTATAAAGCACTTTATTGTCCGAGAATCAGGAAGTCCACTGTTAGCATGCTAGGTGTTGTTAGCATAGGAATGTATAAGGTAAGTGAGGAATAACTTGACCACAGTCAAACAATTAAAATGGATTTGTTCCATTTTTCACATTTTAAAAAATCAGGTAGAGCGTCTTTAGGTGAGTGTAATACTTTTGAACAACTTTGTATGCTGTATTAGAACTTAAAATATACATTTATTAAAACTAGGTCATTTAGCACTTTGTTCTGTGAAAACAAAATTACACAGTTGCCAGTAGCAGTTTAAATGGGGCTAAAAACAATAGCTGCTAGTTGAATATTTTAAGTGATTGTCCAACGAGTTCTTCATTGCGTGAATGTGAGGATAAAACTCCAGCTAATAGTAATAATAAAATGTCTAAAATATATTTAAAAATCAACAGATTGAGACCGTGGAGTTTGAAGAAGGTTTTGGGGTTGAATTCTTTGGGGTCAAGTCCGTCTGTCTCCTCCCAAACCTCTTTCAGCTGATCTACGCTGCCCTGGACACAGAGGAAAAACACCATATCGGTCAAATACAACACAGAAAAACATGAGCCTGGAAACGGACATAAATTAAATTCTACCATTTCAACTTCTGTCGTCAAACAAAGCCCCAGAGCAGCATAGAACGTATATATAAATGGACAAAGGTAACCTGCTAGCCACTTCGTTCCAAATAGGAAATGATCATGGGCGCACATCCGGCTCCTTCAACTCTGGCTCCAATTCACTTTACATTGGAAAACTACCACCCCTCCTTCGGTAACTGCTGCTGTCAGGCTCGTCATTTTGGTCTTAAAAAGTTTGTTAACCCACCCATTAACCCACTCTGCACGGTCCTGGTATCTTTATTTTGCCATTTTGTCAGCAGGTTTGATTGACAGCGTTGCTTGACACATTACTTTTTTTGTTCAAGTCATTTTAATCTTGTGTCAACATATTTTCTTACCGGAGCGTTGACTTTGGGATGCTGTCTGTGTTTGTCCCTCAGCTCCTCCAGTCTCCTTTGCTCCTGCTCCCTCTTCTCCTGGTCCAGACCTTTGAGATACTCTCTTCTCTCATGCTCCTTTAAAAGCGTCACACACACAAACACACGTTTATTTAAGATTACAGAAACCCTATTTGTCCACCTATGTCCACCCGCGCCCATCTGCACATTTGAATATCACCTTTAGCATCTCGTAGCGTTTAAACTCCTCATGTCTCTCGGCGTCGTAGTTCTCCAGGTCTTTGGTCGCCTGCACAAACAAAGATGTGTCAGATGCCCTCCCTGTGTGTGTGTGTGTGTGTGTCAGATGCCCTCTCTGTACGTGTTTCAGATGACTGTAGCTCGTCTTTTGTCATATGACAGGTCTAAGTCTGATCTTTGTCCCAGTCTCATTGACACCAAACACCCGTCATTTTTAAATTTCAGTCTTAAAATGTGACCTGTGTGAACCGTTTTTGCTGCAGATAGTGTTTTTGTCTGTTACCATGGAGATGTGTAACTGTGGAGATGATGTACATGTGTAACCGTGGACATGATGTGTTACTGTGGATATGACGTGTTACCGTAGAGATGAGCAGTTCTAAGTCTTTGGCCTCAAACGTGTTCTGGTTGTGTGGGTCCAAGTGTTCAAACTGTTTAAGCAGCGACGCATGGTCCATCTGGAGACCTGCAACAAACACACGCACATACATACACAAGAATCAGAATGTGAAGAGAGTCTGTATAGAACACACACAGGCACACACACACACACACACACACAGGAACACACACACACACAGGAACACACAGGCGCGCACACACAGGAACAGAAAACAGAACACAAGTGATTTTTGACCACTTCTACCAAAGGAAGACCCCTAGTCCCACTTCAGGAATGGTTTTAAGCTAAATATTATTTTCACAAACCATTTTACTTCAGAAATAATTACTGGAAGTTGTATTACAAGCCTCAAAGCATCTTTTTACACTGTGAGCATGGGGGCGCTACTGAGCAGTTCTGTGTCGATCCTCCAAGGGCTTTTTTATGCACCCCGAAGGAGACTCAGCAGAGCAGAAATTTAAACCGGGACTTAAACCGGACAGGGGCCAAACAAGTACTGAGCCCGGACTGAGCCCGGACTGAGCCCGGACTGAGCCCGGACTGAGCCCGGACTGAGCCCGGACTGAGCCCGGACTGAGCCCGGACTGAGCCCGGACTGAGCCCGGACTGAGCCCGGACTGGACTGACCTAAGCCAAGACCAAACTGGGACCGAACCGGGACTATTGGACAATAAAGATGTTTGAAAACTGGTGACAGTAAAACAAAACCTCCTGTTGTGAGGAGAGGTCACATTCTTCAGAGAGAATAGGGGAGGAGGAGGATGGAGGAGGATGGAGGAGGGAGGAGAAGGAGGGGGGTCATAAAGGTATTGATCAAGTGACATGTGACTGACAGATGAACTACAACCCCAAGCTCTTGTCAGTACTAAAGTCTAAAGTCGCGTCACTCTCCTGAATGTGTCTCCATCTACAAAGAAAACTCACATTTTTACATCTGTTCAAAGATGGAGCTGCTATAAGGAACAATGCCAAAGAATTTCAACTGAATGTGTGTCTTTCCCAGAGACACAACTTTACACTCACCATCAATAAGGAGTTAAAATGGCCAGAATTCACAATATTTCTTACTTATGTCATCCATTTCCAGTTAGAGATAATCTTATTGAAATCAATACAATATGCTGAAACCAGTCAAAAAACACAAAAAATAGGGGAGAGAGAAAGGAAAGAGAGGAGGCGAGAGGGGGAGATAAAGGGGGAGCAATCAGGAAGTGGACTGTTAGCATGCTAGTTGCTGTTAGCATTATTAACTTAAATTATTCTGAATCCAAGTAACTTTAAACACTGGATATTATTTTTTGCAGTGTATGTGTTAGAAAAGAATTAGAACCGCCCACCCTGTCGCGCTTACCCCACTGCACCACTGCCATGACAAACAGATCTAGAGTGATGGCTTTAGAGTGGTAGATATGGTAAATATAATATAGGCCTGGTGTTACTCTGTGTGTTGGTGCTGTCCAGTTTGGCCCTCAGCAGCATCCGTAGACGGGACACTTCCTGTCTCTTGAGCTCATCCAGGCGCGTGCGAACATGATGTCCGACCAGATCCAGCTCTTTACTCAAACGACCGCTCTGAAGAGAAACAAACAAATGAAGAAGAAGAGGGTGAGGGAGAAGTCAAAAGTATCAAAATCAGATACTAATCGAAAGCAGTACTGAAACTAGATACAGTATTCATTTGAACAAGAATCAATGCTAAAATAGCCACATTCACAGGACAGAAATTAACCTTTCCTGAATAGCTTTAAAATGATCTTGAGCTGTATCAGAACAAGTATAAGACACATAGACTAGTATAGACCCATGGACCACTATGAACCTACCTGGACCAATGAGGGATTACACAGATATAAGGCCACATGGGAATATAAAAGAAATGACAACAAATCAATGTGGAAAATCACATTCTACTGTCTAAAGAAAGAGCGTTTTTATTATCATCGTGGTATCAAGTCTATTCCTTTGAGTTTGAAATTTTAGTATCGTGACAACACTACACTGAAAAGAAGGCCCCATGTTACACTATTCTCTGATCTCTGTTATAATGTTATTTCCTCATCACAAACATACCTGGAGTTGTGTTTTGTTTAACACACAAACTCTGCACAGTGTTTTCTATTTGAGAAAAGAACTCAGCGTAAATATGCAATGAGTTTGCAGTATTCGTTAATGACAAGTTTCAGGGCATTAAAAATCCCATCAATTCCACGACGCAAATAACATCCCTGTAGCCACCTAGACACTTAGAGCTGACTCACTTTGCAGTAACTGACAAAACTGTCCAAGAGATCATGACATGAAGGTTTTAATAAAGGTTTTTATTCTGCACTCTTCTGTTTTAATGGTAATTTTATGATGATTATTTGTGATTATTTATGTTTTTGATTTGTGTGATTTTCATGTCTTTCTTATTCTGTAAAGCACTTTGAATTACCTTGTGTACTAATTGTGCTATACAAATAAACTTGCCTTGCCTCTGTTCCATCTCACTAGAATCATCTGGTTGATTTTAGAACTAGAATTTCCAGTCTCTACTGAACAAAAGGTGAAAGGTGATGTAAACTTCAAAACTACCACTTTATGACATCACAAGATGGAACAGAGCATTTTGAGCTTTGGACATGTAGACAGACTAATAATAAAGGGTTAATCAAATATGTGTGAACAAAACAAAACAACTCCAGGTGTGTTTTTGAGGAGGTAACAACATTATAACATGGTTTAAAGCTCATAAGAATCCATTTTCCAAAATAAAGGACCTTTAAATCAATTCTAACTAACAATTAAACTAGAAACTCATTAAAGTAAGTATCAATAGAATAATCACAGAAGTAGACCAAGTTTTGCCATTTTCTTAAAGCTAGTGTAAGAGCCATTTTGAAACCTTTTTATATGTTTGCACCGCCAGACACTGTGTGTCACTTCTTGTTTGGTCTTGCTAGGTGTGCCCAGGTGTGCCTGATGGGCTAATTAAGGATGCGTCAGTGCTACAGAGGCATGCAGTTTTTGACCATGGTTGTGCTAGTGTAGAAAATGTCAATAAAAGGATTCTTCACTAAATACATGAATATTGGGCTCTTTAACCACATGTTCTAACACCTTTAAACTGTCAGTCTAGTACAGGGGTCAGCAAACTTTAACACCCAAAAAGCCATCTGTACCCAGTTTCCACAGGAAAAAAACACTGGGAGCTACGAATACTTTTTGACATCTAAAATGAAGATAATACTGTATATACATTGTTTTTTTATGAAATCCATGAAGTGACACAGAGACTTCTGCTCCTGAACCTCTGAGCCGCAGGTTGCCGACCCCTGGTCTAGTAGCTGGTGGCACAGGGCACAGCATTTAAAACCATAGTTCTGTTTTAACAGTTCTACAGATGCAGATACTGTGTTTGTCCTGTGTGGGGCAGTAGTGTGATATTAAACACCTTTATGTCCTCTGTATTGGCCGTTTGCAGTTTCTCTCTGAAGTGAGAGTCCGTCTCCAGGACCTCAATCACCTCTCGCAGATATCGGTCGTAGTACAGACCTGTGTCCTGAAATACACAAAAATAAACATTATAAAAGTGAACTGCAAACCATTTCAGAAAAAAAGGAGAAAAATAAGAAGTCTTAGTCTTGCTTTACTCTTATGGGATATTAAAGTGGGGGCATTTTACTTCTGTAGGGTATTAAAGAGGCAATCTGAGTCTTCCTTCCCTTTGCTCTCTGTGCTAAGTCACTCCCCGTTCAGCGCAATCTCACAACACAATCTGCTGCATCCCACTAATTAAACTACTGCACATCACATCAGTTTGTCAAGTTGCTGTGTACAGTTTTGAATCAGGTTTTTGTATGTTTATGGAGAATTGTCGTGTGGGAGACGTAGGCTTGTGGGCGGAGCTTTGGACAGAATCTTATAGCTAACCATAAGGGAGTTAAATTAGGGCCCAGGAGAGATCACTATGGATGACATCTAAAACCTTTTCCATGTTCTTGATGGGGGAACAACACTGTAACACAGTTATAATGTAAATAAATAATATAACATAATATAAAAGCCGTTCTCACCATGTTCTCCTCCTGAGGCTCCTCCTTTGTTTCCTGAGGAACTTCATTGCGCTCGATGGGGACAGAGAAAACTGCAACACACACGGACAGAAGCAACAGATGCACACTTCTACACCCCATCCTCCTGTAAGAAAAGAGGGAGAGAGGAGGAGAGGAATAGAGGGGAAGAGAGATGAGGAGATGAAAGGAGGAGAAAGGAGCGAGAGGGGAGAGGAGTGGGAGAGGGACAGGAGAGAGGTGAGGGGGAGGAAGGGGAGGGGAGAGGAGTGGGAGAGGGACAGGAGAGAGGAGGGGAGGAAAGAGGGGGGAGAGGAGGAGAGTGGGTCAGATGGAGCAGAGGATGCAGAAGAGGGTTAGATGGAACAGGGGATGCATTTCACATCAAAACAGTTACCCTACCCATAAAACTACAAAATAAAAAAAATACAGCGTTATTCAGTCATTAAAAACAGCGATCTGAAACATACAAGCATCAGCAGAGTCATTTGAATAACACACGTACATCTGCGATGCTGCGTCAGGATCCTCCTCTCAGGTTTATTTTTCTGCCACTGCCACAAAAACATCTCAATTTCTCGGCTTTTAAGCCTTTTCTATCGTTTAACTCACGCATCAACACTCAACACCGATCATAACACCGCGGGTACCGAAGTAAATAACAACAGAATCCCGCTGGAAATCTGTTTTTAAGGCCGTTCTCGTACCTGTTTGTGCCGCTGCCTGATCCGCTGCGTTTGGGCTCTGTCCGCGTCGCTTCAATATGACGTCACCAGCAAGACCGGTTTTTGTGTGTGTGTGTGTGTGTGTGTGTGTATATATATATATATATATATATATATATATATATATATATATATATATATATATATTCTATATATATATATATATGTGTGTGTGTGTGTGTATTTCTTCTCCCTCAGATATGATTTAGTTTGGCTCAGTTTTGTGTCTGTTTGTAAATACCGCGTCTTGTGACTTATTTAATATTTTTTCACATTCACCAAAATTATAAATCAGTTACGGTTACTCTTTAAGTTACTCTTACTTCAGTATTTTCTTGGACCACTACTTTGTACTTTTCCTTGAGTAATATTATTTTAAACTTATTTAGTACAGTTTTTGGCTCCTCTAGACACCTCTGCTAAACAAAACCTGGAGCTCATATTGCAGTAATTAGCTTCTGTTTTCATAAAATAGAGGCATGTTGTTGTAATAGTTCTTTGTATCGAGACTCATCTCAAATTAAACCAAAGAAAATCTCTTTATCTTATTTACAAAATCTTTTATTTCTTTTGAAAATATATTTGCAGTATAAAGTATTTCAAACAGGGCACAGACACAAAGCAAAGTGGATTTCACAGGCAAAAGAATAAATTAACATCAAACCAGACGAAGTGCACATGGAAATAAATAAAAGACATAAATAAACATTATGTAAAAACTCCATTCAATAATAATAACAATAATAATATAAAAGATATGGCACATTTCAAAACAACTCAATGAATAAGTTAAAATAAATTAAAATCACACTTTAAATCATTTGCAGAGGTTTGGATCAGTCAGGCTGATCTCTGGGTCACATGATGCTACACTCAGGCTGCGGGCTCAGAGTTTGGTTTGATGATGTCATCGTTTCAGCAGGAGGGCGGGGCCTATATAACTCTGTGGGAGATTCACTGTTTTCAATGAAATGTCCAAACTTCTTCTCCATAAAATGTTGAACCTTCTCATTATTATTAGTTTGGGATCGGCTCCACAAACTTGTCATATTAATCCTATGGCTTAAAGTCCTTTCAACTGACCACACTCATGTCTTTTGGATTGCAAAATGGCTCCACTTTCTGAAGATATTGTGAAAAAAATTATGTGACTTTTGTTTAGACGCAGAACTTTGTGTCAGTTTTTGTTTCATGTAGATAGGCCCAGGAATTACACAGATATTAACCATAAACCAGGTCGACCCATCTGCAATCTGACAGTTTCCAGCTCTACAGTGAGTCACGTGAACACAACCTTTTTCTGACTGGTTTCAGAAAATATATGTATTTGTTCAAGAACTATCAAATAAAAGGCTCAATAAATACATCTATACGAGTCAAAAAATGTTAAAATTTTGAATTCAAGTAATTTTAAGTTAAAACTCAAACATGTGCCAGACTTTAGAAATAAATAAATTATGACGTTATGGTTTGGTTGCAGGTAGTGCCTTGGTGGAGGTCTGTGCTCTACACTGCTTCAGTTCTGACGTCATAAAGAGTTTTAAAGGTGTTTCTATAGACTGTATAAAGAAGTGGCAGAAGGTTCAAATCATACAAATTTGATATTTCTTGGTCCAAACTTTTCATTTTTGTCATTTTACTCTGTTTTTGTGGAGTGTTAAAAGTCAATCTCTGTCATGTCTGCTGGGGTCCCAGGGCGCGGTGGCTCGGTCAGTTCTTCCTCTTTTTGTGAGGAGGTGCTCTGGAGTCCACCGCTCAGACGCTCACGAAGAACCAACTCAATCATCTCAGAGAAGTACTGCAACACGGCCTGAAAAAGAGGAGGAGAGGATGAGGTGGAAAAGAGGAGAGGAGGAGGAAGAGGTGAAAGATGAGGAGGAGAGACAGAAAGAGCAGATGAGAAGAAGAGAGAGGAGGAAGAGGAGGAAAGGAGGAGGAAAGGAAGAGCAGAGGAGGAGAGAAGGAGGAGAGGAAGAACAGAGAGGAGAATGAGGAAGAGAGATGAGAATAAGAGGAGGAAGCAAAGGAGGGCAGGAGGAGGAGGATGAGGACATGATGAAGAGAAAGAGCGGGTGAGAGAAGGAGGAGGAGAGAGAGAGGAGGAAGAGGAGGACAGGAGGAGGAGAAGAGCACAGGAGAAGAGAAGAAGGAGAGGAAAAGCAGAGGAGGAGAGGAGAGGAGAGAGTGAGGAAAAGAAGGAGGAGGAAGAGGAGGAAGAATGAGAGGAGAGGATGAAGAGGAGAAGGACAGGAAGAGGACAGGAGGAAGAGGGCCAGAGGAGTAGAGGGTACACAGATGAGGGTCAGAGGAACAGAGGATGCGCTGACGCAGAGGAGGACTCACGGGGTCAGTCTGGCAGAGGTGAGCGATCCTCTCTGTGGTTAGCTCCAGATGCTGATTGGTTCCCAGTCCCTTTAAAGCGCAGCACAAAGCTCCGGCCGCAAGCAGCGATGGAGGGGCCCCGAGGAAGCGAGAGTCGCACACACACAGAGCGGAGAGCGTGTCGCTGTGTCTGCGCACCATAGACGCCAGATCTGAGCCGTCACGCGATGATGATGTCACCACCGCAGACAGGAAGTGAGGGAGGAAGTCCTGTGGCGTGACGGAGGCCAGGTCCCAGTGCAGAGACCCCACAAGCACACACTCCATCTCCTGAAGAAGGAGGTGGAGGTTAAGGTTAGGATTCACTTTTTTGTCCCCATTAGGAAACCTGCATTTGACTCATCCTTCAGTGTCTCTGGGTTAGACCTGTCAGGAGCAGACCCATCTCTTGAGCTAGTCTTGATCAGTACACAGGGAGAACACGCAAACTCCACACAAAGACCCAGGGCTCGAACCAAAGATCTTCTTGCTGGAGGTCAGACCAGGACTGAACCAGGACTGAACCAGGTCTAAGCCAGGACTAAACCAGGACTAAACCAGGACTAAACCCGGACTGAACCAGGACTAAACCAGGACTGAACCAAGACTAAACCAGGACTGAACTAGGGCTGAACCAGGACTAAACCAGGACTGCTCCAGGACTAGACCAGGACTAAACCAGGACTAAACAAGGACTGAACTAAGACTGAACCAGGTCTAAACCAGGACTGAACCAGGACTAAACCAGGACTGAACCAGGACTAAACCAGGACTGAACTAGGACTACACCAGGACTAAACCAGGACTGCTCCAGGTCTAAACCAGAACTAAACCAAGACTAAACTAGTTCTGAACTAAAACTAAACCAGGACTAAAGCAGGAGAACTGTACCAGGATAAAACCAAGACTATCATTGGACTAAACCAGGTCTATGGAAGAACTAAACTGGGGCTAATTTGGGGTCTTGAGTCTGTACAGTAAATGTACCATATGTTCTGAACAGTTTTCCGTGATCAATTATGTAAATAGAAATAAAATGAAATAAAAGCACAGTGTAGTAAAATAAAATAGAGCTGACCCTGAGGCTGTGGGAGCTGAAGCTGTACTCTGCAGCGGCACACAGCGTGTCCACAGGGAGAGTCTCACACTCAGACAGTTTAGACGCCACGAGGACACAGGATGCCACCAGACAAAACGGAGACGCTGGGACAGACAGAGATGAACTCAAGAACCTGTCCAAGAGAGAGACCGAGAGAGGGAAGACCTGCTCCTCACAGCCTGAATCCGAGCACACCTGCAGGGGAACGACACAAAAGAGAGAGAGGGTCAGCATGGAGGTCAGAGAGAGAGGAAAGAGTAGGAAGACCTGCTCCTCACAGCCCACGTCCGAGCACACCTGAGGGGAGAGCAGAAAGGTGAGAGCAGAGAGCAGAGGAGAGAGGAGAGAGGAGGAGGGAAATAGCAGAAAGGAGAAAGGAGAGAGAGAGCAGAGAGGAGAGGACAGAGCAGAGCAGAGAGGAGAGGAGAGAGGAAAGAGGAGAGGAGAGAGGAGAGGACAGAGGGGAGAGCAGAGAGGAGAGAGCACAGAGGAGAGAGGAGAGAGGGAAGAGGAGAGAGGAGAGGACAGAGGAGAGAGGAGAGAGCAGAGAGGAGAGAGAGGAAAGAGTGAGAGAGAGAAGAGAGCAGAGACGAGAGAGGAGAGGACAGAGCAGTGAGGAGAGAGGAGAAAGCACAGAGAAGAGAGGAGAGAGGAAAGAGGAGAGGACAGAGAAGAGGACAGAGGAGAGAGCAGAGAGGAGAGAGGGGAGAGGAGTTTACTAAAAGCCCAGAGGAGAGATAAACATAGACACTGTGACAGCTACTACAACTACTACAACTACTACTACTACTACTACTACTACTACTACTACTACTCCTACTACTACTACTACTACTACTACTGCTACAAAACTTTAGTAGTAGTAGTAGCTTTAAATGTCTTCGTCCCAGCTACTTCAACCCAAGTTTAAAATCAGCTTTCCTGCCAAAGGAAATCTGATTTATACTTTATGAGTAAATAAATCTAAAATTCTCAAATCACAATATTTAAAGCCACAGTATGTAACTTGTTTGGCCCAAAACATACTCAAAAAAAAAAAAACAAACAAAAAAACATGTTTTTTTCATTATGGTTGTGTTTATTGCACCCAAAAGCATGCGTTCTTACAGTGCGTCGGCATGCATCTCCACAAACCTGACTCTTATTTGGGCTCTTTTTGCTTGTTTCCATGGAAATGTTGTTCCTTTGGCTATAATATTCCACAGTATGGCATAAAACTGATCTATCTTCATGGCTTTAACTGTCTATTTCCACTCTCTACTGAACTAACACTGTTAACATGAAAACTACCACTTCATGACATCACAAGATGGAGTTAGCCTCACCTCCATGGCCCACTTGACCAGCTCGTCTCTGCTCTCTGGTGCCCCCTGGATCAGACTGACGTACAGCGGTGAGGGCAGGTACCTCCTCTCCAGCTGAAGGAGCCGCGTGACCGCCCTCTGCCCCAAAACGGAAGGGTCCCAGGCAGCCGGGACATCGCAACCGCTCCTGGGTCTGCTCCTGAATCTCAACCGGACTATCCTGGGTCTGCACTGGGATCTCAACCAGGACTCGGGACTCTCTGTGGTCCTCCTCCAGACTGTGAGCGTCACCTGCTTCTTCACACCAGAGCGACACTGCCAGCTCCTGGGACATTTTTAGTACTACTACTACTACTACTACTGCCACTGCTGCTACTACTGTTACCAGTCCTACTACTACTACAGTTACCACCACTACCACTACTACTACTAATACTACTTGTGACCTCTTAGGAAGCCGCCACCACTTCCAGTAACTTTTCCTACCTTACTTGCCAAGTAAACTTACAACTACTACTATTACTATTACTACTACTACTACTACTACTACTAATACTACTTGTGACCTTTTAGGAAGCAACCACCACTTCCAATAACTTTTCCAACCTAACTTGCAAAGTAAATTCACAACTACTACTACTACTACTACTACTACTGCTGCTGCTACTACTTCTACCACAAAAGTTTAAATTAGTGACTTAGTTTACTTCAAATGTCTATTACTTTTGCAAATCCAACTACTTAAACCCAAGTTTGAGATCAGTGTTCCAGCCAAATGTAATCCCCCGTCTCTGTCTTTCTCTCCGTCTCTCTCTGTCTCTCTCTTCTCTGGGTGTGAATGCTTGAACACGTTTTTTCTTTGACTTTTATATGGACAGGAGGAGTGGCCAGAATTCTGAAAAGGTTGAAAAAAAAGGGAGGACACTTAGAGGAGTAAAACAATTTAAAAAAGACAGCTACAATGTGCAACTATTGTCCAACAGGTGGAGGCAGTGCGGAGGGCGTGGTGATGGTGGTGGTGGGGGGGGGGGCAGGAGGGGCGCAGTGACAGATTGTGCCCGAGGAGGAGAAAGGGGAGCTGGGATGAAGAGGGCTGAGCGAGGGGGGAGGGGGGGTCTGGAGGGTGGGATGGGAGACTAAAGGGTCGATCCCAAACAAGAATATCAGGAAACACTTTAAAAGACAGAACAAAACTATTTTTTTAAGTGTCACATAAACAAGATATGATTCACTTTATACAGTAGTTTCGTTCTTAAGGAGGAGGTATTCTGCAAAAACAACTTTTTTTTTTTTACCTTTCTCCCATGTTAAAACATTGTTCCCTCATCACAAACATGCCTGAAGAGGTTTTATATGTCATCCATGCATGTTTGAGTAATTTAGCAATCTCTCCCGGGCCCTTACGGTTAAGATTCACCCATGCTCTCACACGATGATACAAAAAACAAACCTGATGTGATGTGCAGTAGTTTTATTAGCGGGATGCAGCTGATTGTGTTGTGATAGTGCTCTGAAGGGAGAGTGACTTAGCACAGAGAGCAAAGAGAGGGGAGATTCAGAGTGTCAAAAACAAAAGTGACACTTATAACCAATCAAAGTAAAATACCCACTCTTTAAAGAAGACACATTTGATAAACTTGATAAACACTGTAAAACTAAGTGTACCCAGTTTCTTCTTGATCTGATAAAACCCACTGATTTAAAGTTGGTCCAGGACTAGTAAGAACCATGTTTATGGAGATGCAAGCCGGCTCTGAGTAAGGACACATGCTTTTCTAAGTTTTTCAATGCAATAAGCACAACCAAAATGTCTATAGTTTATTCTTTGGCTGTAAAGTTACACACTGTGGCTTTAAATGGATAAATGTACCTGGGTTTTGACATAACTTTTATAGCTTAAACTCAGGGTAACAGGTAAAAATCCAAACATTCTATAAGGCTGAGTTTACTACCTTCAAAAATAATTTCTTTAGTCTGTTTTGGTCTCAAACTTCCTATAGTAAACGTGGCCCTCTGGTGGTGGCACAGTGCGATGACAAACAGAGTGGTGAGGCACAGCTAACTTTAAGAGCCTTATTTCATCGTCCTGTTTCTGGTATTCACATTTACTTTTCCAAAGAGCAATGGGAGTCTGGGTTTAGGGTCAGACTTTAACGTGAGGTGCTCTGAAGTCATTACCTCATTACAGTTGTGTTACAGTGTTTCCTGGTTGACCGTCGTGACCCGTCGTGACCCCCCCCCCGTGACCCCCCTCGTGACCCCTGCTGACCCCTGGGGCTGTAAACAAACTCTCTTTGTATGCACCCCCAGTGTCACCGTCTGAGAGTGAAGATGACCTTCTGCCCCACCCATCAGCACCCATCACCTCTCCTCAGCCCCCACCTTTACCCACAGCACCCACCTCCACCCCTCCATCCCTCCTTCTCATTCTCACCCTCCAGCACTGCACCGGCCACGCCGACCCCTAGCCCCCACCCTTACCTCACCCCTCACACTCTCTTCTGAAGGAGGACCATGGAAAGTCCCAAGTCCTGGTTGAGATCTTGGTCCAGATCCGGGATAGTCCGGCTGGGATCCAGGGCCAGCCTCAAAATATATTAAAGAGGAAATATTTTACTTCTATGGCGTATTAAAGAGGAGGTATTTTACTTTTATGGAGCATTAAAGAGGGGGTATTTTACTTCTATAGGGTATTAACTGCTAACACATAACATATTTAGACTGTCATGTTACCATGTTTTGAAAATGCTATGTGATGCTAATGCTATGCGCCAAAAACATGTTAAGATGTTACATGAGTTTCACTTTCGTTTTTGACGCTCTCTTTGCTCTCCGCACTGAGTCACACCTCCTTCAGAGCTCTGTCACAACACAATCACTTTGCATCCCACTAATGAAACTACTGCACATCACATCAGGCTTGTTAAGTTGCTGTGTACAGTTTTGTATTATGCTTCTTTTTTGTATATTTATGGAGAATTGTCGTGTGGGAGCCTGGGTGATGTAGACTTGTAGGCGGAGCCTTGGACAGAATCTGTTTTGTGAACATTAAATATTTATCTTTTGGAGCAGTGACCCAGAAAACCATTTGTGACTGATGAGTCTCCAGGGACAGAGCCAGGACCAGGCCTAGACCAACCTTGGGACCTCAGAAAAACAAAACAAAAACACACAAAAGAAATCTCTCTCTTTGAGTTAAAGGCCCATATGACTCTACTCTCTGGTCGATGTGCTAATGTTGTTTCCTCATCACAAACAGACCTGGAGTTGTGTTGTTTCATTCACACGTTTAACACACAAACTCTGCATATTTAGACTGAGTTCTCTCAAACTGTTCCACCTAGTGATGTCATGTGGTAATACAGGAAGTGCTCAGTTGTGTTTTTAACACTTTCACTAGAATCATTTGAATCAATTCAGAGCTGGAGTTGCCGATCTCTACTGAACTAAAGGTAAAAGGAGCCGTTAACTTGAAAACTACCACTACATGACATCACAAGGTGGAACAGAGCATTTTGAGCTTTGGAGATGTAGACAGACTAATAATAAAGTGTTACTCAAACATGTGTGAATGAAACAAACCACAACTCCAGGTCAGTTTTTGAGAAGGGAACTTTATAACATGACTTAAAGCTCATAAGAGTCAATTTCTTAACTACTGAAATCAGGCTAATTCAGTTCATGTTTGCAGAGCCCTCGAGACTCAGGCCAACAAAACATTTATCTATTTGCCCCATTGTGTCGAGGGGCGGGTCATGGGGGTGGGGGGTCTCTCATGGGGCGAGCGTGAAGTGTGAGCAACAGGCATGTGGCCAGGAGCAGTGTCAGACCTGAGTGTCAGACCTATCAATGTCAAAGTAAAGGACCAGGACAGGACCAGGACTGAACCAGGACTAAGCCAGGACTAAACCAGAGTTAAACCAGGGCGAATCAGGACTACACCAGGACTGAACTAGGACTAAACCAGGACTGAACCAGGACTTAAATATCACTCCATGATTTAATCTAGTCCAAACCATGTCAAATTTCAGACTAAAACTAGTTTTGACTGGAACTAAACTAGGACTAAACCAGTACTAAAATCGGACTAAACCAGGTCTAAAATAGGATTCCAGGACTAAATTGGACCCAAAAGAGAGTGAAAACTGGTTTTAACAGGAACTAAAGTAGGCCTAAACAAACAGAACTAAACCAGGTTTAAACCAGAATTAAAACAGGACAGGACTTTATTATGACTAATCTAATTAAAATAGGCAGCACTAACCTAGGACTAAACCAGAACTGAACCAGGACTAAACCAGGACTAACCTAGGACTAACCCAGGACTAAACCATAACTAAACTGGAACTAACTCAGGACTAAACCAGGACTAAACCAGGACTAACCGAGGACTAAACTAGGACTAAACCAGAACTAAACCGGGACTAACCCAGGACTAAACCAGAACTAAACCAGTACTAACCCAGGACTAACCTAGTCTTAAACCAGACCTAAACCGGGACTAACCCAGGACTAAACCAGGACTAAAGTAGGACTATAAAAAGAATTATGAGAATTATCATTTTAAAAAATCCAAGAACAGATCATTTTGCTTGAGAAAATATTCTAAAAGCTTTAAGAATGTCCAAAAGTAAATTACAAATATATAAATTTGTATTTCATCTGAACCATATGTTCTATATCTGCAGTGCTACGAAACTTAACTAAACTCTGTACTCTCCATTGTGGTGAGGGGCGGGTGTCGGGGGGCGGGTGTCGGGGGGCGGGTGTCGGAGGGGGGTCTCCCTGAGGACCTTCAGACTGTGAGTGTGAGCACCCGGCATGGGGCTGGTGTCATATTGAGGCTTGTTTAAGGAGACAATGCGCCCGCTGCTCCCTGTCTACTCTGTGTGACAGCAAAGAGCAGAGGGGGAATGATAAACATGTGACACAAAGGAGAGAGTTAAAGCAATTAGATAACGCCACTTGAGTCTAAGGTGTTTGTGGAATTGTATTGATCGACTCGTGACAGGAAACAACCTGGAATCAAAATCTTTACTTAAAGGTCCTATAGTACACAAAATGTACTCTTGTGAGCTTTAAGCCATGTTATAACGTGTTATCTCCTCAAAAACATACCCAGAGTTGTGTTTTGTTTCATTCACACATGTTTGAGTATTTGTCATTCCTGTTTAATGTACTTATAAAGTACATTTTTATCAACTTTGAGATTTTTAGTCCTAGTTTAGACCCAATTCAGTCCTATACTTTGGACCCAAAGTAGTCCTACTTTTGACCTGGTTTAATTTTAATTTACAGACCTAGTTTAGTCCTGGTTTAGTCTTGCTCTAGTCCTGGTTTAGTCCTGCTCTAGTCCTGGTTTATTCCTGGTTTAGTACTAGCTTAGTTCTGGTTTAGTCCTGGTTTAGTTTTGGTCTAGTCCTGGTCTAGTCCTGGTTTAGTCCTGGTCTAGTCCTGGTCTAGTCTTGGTTTATTCTTGGTTTAGTTCCGGTTTAGTCCTGGTCTAGTCCTGGTCTAGTCCTGGTTTAGTCCTGGTCTAGTCTTGGTTTAGTCCTGGTCTAGTCCTGGTTTAGAGATAGTCTAGTCCTGGTTTAGTCCTATTTAAGATCGAATCCTAGTTTAGTCCTGGTTTAGTCCTGGTCTAGTCCTGGTTTTGTCCTGCACTACTTTGACTCTGAAACCTCAGCTCTGACACAGGTCCTGGCCTGACGCCTGTTGCTCACACTTCAGGCTTGCCCCATGGGAGACCTCCACCCCCGTAACAAAGACCCCGCCCTGGCCACAAAGAGCCTGAGATGTGATTGTTGGGAGTTTGAGAACAGGTGACAGACACACTCAGCTCTGGACTCGGGTTTCACACAGAAGTTAAAGGGCCGGTACCTGATTTCAGGCCATGATCCTCTAGCCCCTCCCACTTCGTCCTCTCTGCCGCTGTGATGTTGCACCATGACACAGAAACTACCATCTGGGATTGTGTCATGTGGTTGTTTCCTTATGGTTCTCACATGTACATACTACTTGGAAATAGTAAAACTAGTTAGCTTCTCCCTTCACACAGATATAAGACAGTGTCCACCAGTAATCTGACCAGAACTGAAGAAGCGGCTTGGATGAGCAGCCACATGACTTCACTCTAAAACTTTTTGTCCAGTGACAGATTTGAATTTTTGAATTTTGAACCTGTATGACTGAGATTACACAGATGCCATGACAATCAGGTGTCTGGGTGTGTGTATGTTTAGTCCCTGGTTTAGTCCCAGTTTAGTCCCGGTTTAGTCCCAGTTTAGTCCCTGGTTTAGTCCCAGTTTAGTTCCAGTTTAGTCCCGGTTTAGTCCCAGTTTAGTCCCAGTTTAGTCCTGGTTTAGTCCCAGTTTTAGTCTCTGGTTTAATCCTGGTTTAGTCTCTGGTTTAGTCTTGGTTTAGTCGCAGTTTAGTCCCAGTTTAGTCCTGGTTTAGTTCCTGGTTTAGTCCCTGATTTAGACCTTTCCACTACTACAGACATAACCCCAAAAGTTACCACTGCAGATAAAACTCTTCACACTGACTGAAGGTTTGTGGTTTAATCTCTGCTCTCTGCCGTTGTGCCCTTCGGCCTGACACTCCCTCACAGGCCACACGTCCAGGATCAGGTCTTCAAAAGGACCTCTGCTCTCTGCATCACACACTGTCACTGTGCCCGTGGGCCTGACACTCCCTCCAGTGCTCAGTGGCAGGTTCAGATTTCAGGCAAAAGGATTTAAAAAGCACGAGACGTTTACAGACAAAAACATGAATAATTAAAAGGAGAAAGAGAGACAGCTGCTCCCCATTTAAACTCATACACGAGTCACCGGGACACACAGGAGAGGCAGGGGCGACAGGTGCAGGGTGGAGCAACAGGTGAGGCAGGGGTGACAGGGGCAGGGTGGAATGACAGGTGAGGCAGGGGTGACAGGTGCAGGGTGGAGCAACAGGTGAGGCAGGGGCGACAGGTGAAGGGTGGAGCAACAGGTGAGGCAGGGGTGACATGTGCAGGGTGGAATGACAAGTGAGGCAGGGGCGACAGGTGCAGGGTGGAGCAACAGGTGAGGCAGGGGTGACAGGTGCAGAGTGGAGCAACAGGTGAGGGTGAAGCAACAGGTGAGGCAGGGGTGACAGGTGAGGCAGGGGTGACAGGTGCAGGGTGGAGCAACAGGTGCAGGGTGGAGCAACAGGTGAGGGTGAAGCAACAGGTGAGGCAGGGGTGACAGGTGAGGCAGGGGTGACAGGTGCAGGGTGGAACAACAGGTGAGGCAGGGGTGACAGGTGCAGGATGGAGCAACAGGTGAGGCAGGGGTGACAGGTGAGGGTGGAGCAACAGGTGAGGCAGGGGTGACAGGTGCAGGATGGAGCAACAGGTGAGGCAGGGGTGACAGGTGAGGGTGGAGCAACAGGTGAGGCAGGGGTGACAGGTGCAGGATGGAGCGACAGGTGAGGTAGGGGTGACAGGTGAGGCAGGGGTGACAGGTGCAGGGTGGAGCAACAGGTGAGGGAGGGGTGACAGGTGAGGCAGGGGCAAAAGGTGCAAGGTGGGGTGGTCAAAATGGGCTTTATTTCTAAGACTTGATTCTGGAGATTTTATTTAACTTAAGCTTTAAGATGCACTACATAATTTCTCTGGGAAGAAATGAACAGGGAATTTCTGTGAATGCTTTATGTTATGTTTATCTCCATGGCTACACGACAACACAAGTAACAGGTCAGATCTATGGAGAGACGAGCCTGCTCACAGTAAGAATGCGTGTTTTACTGCTTGAAATAGCTTTAAATAAATACATGAGAAAAAAATTAATGTTTGCTACCATAGTGTGGAGTGTCTAGAGAAAGCAATGACATTTCCATGGAGAAAAACACAGTTACACAGTGCTTCTTTAAAATATTCACACTTAAGAGTGATCCAAATGATAACTATAATGAATAATAATGAACTCCAAATCACAATAATGAACTCCAAATCACATCAGCAGACTGATCACAACAAAAATCCGTAATCCCAGGTTACACCAGGATTAAGACTTAATCTGGATCAAAACCAGATTAAGAGGGGCCCAAAAACCACCACTCTGCCACACTCCAATCAGAGAGGAGTCTAACCCACAACCTCCTGGTGAGAGGGAGGAGAAGAATAACCACTCTGCTAGTTGAACGTGAAGTTCTAAAAAAAGTTATGTTGTTACCTCCTCAAATACAGACCTGGAGTTGTGTTTTATTTCATTCACAAATGAGTAATGTAAATGAGTTTAGTTTTGCACCATAAAAAGTTCTAAGTCATTTTAAGTTTTGATTTCAGAACTTTTTAGCTTGATGGTGTTCGTTGTCATTTTAAGGCCAGGTCTTTGTCTTTGGAGAAAGAGAATTTTAAAGTGAAGGTTAAGTTGTGTTTTACTGCCCCATAAACAGCACCGCGGCAGATTGGATTTGAATGAGAGGGTCCGAGGAACGGGGTTAAAGCGCTCATCAGATTCATATGACACCAGCTGTATTCAAGACACAAGAGCAGTCAGAGGAGTGGCCCCACACGCCCCCTATTTTACCCATCATTTACCAAACAGACACAGGGGGGACGGCAGGGGGTAATGGGGCATTTAAAAAACATGTCCTTCACTGGAGCAGACACAGACACCTGCTGCACAGAGAGAAAGGGAAGAGGAGGAGGAGAGAGGGGGAGGGAAAAGAGGAAGATGAGGGAGGGAAGAGGAAGAGAGAGAGGAAGAGAGGGAGAAGAAGGGGAAGAAGAGGGGGAGAGAGGGGGGGGAGGGAGAAGAGGAAGAAGAGGGAGGGAAAGAGGGAGAGAGAGAGGAAGAGAGGAAGGAGAGGGAAGGAGAGAAGGAGAAGAGGGGAGAGAGGGAGAAGAGGGAGGGACAGAAGGAGGGAGAGAGAAAGGGAGAGGGAACAAGGGAGAGAGAGGGAGAAGAGGGGGAGAGAGAGGGGGGGAAAGGGGGAGGGAGAAGAGGGAGAGAGAGAGGAAGAGAGGGAGAAGAGGGGAGGGAGAGAAGGAGAAGAGGGGGAGAAAGGGAGAAGAAGAGGGAGGGGACAGAAGGAGGGAGAGAGAAAGGGAGAGGGAACAAGGGAGAGAGAGAGGAGGGGGAAAGGGGGAGGAGAGAGGGAGGAAGAAGGGGGAGGGAAAAGAAGAGGAAGAAGAGGGAGGGAAAGAGGGAGAGAGAGAGAGGAAGAAAGGGAGAAGAGGGAGGGAGAGAAGGAGAAGAGGGGGGAGAGGGAGAAGAGGGAGGGACAGAAGGAGGGAGAGAGGAAGGGAGAGCGAGGGAGAAGGTGGAGAGGTAGAGAAGGAGAGGGAGAGAGGGAGGGAGAGGGAGACGAGGGGGAGAGAGGGAAAAGGGGAGAGGGAGAAGGGGTTAGAGAAGGAGAGGGAGGGGAGGGAGGGAGGGAGGGAGGGAGGGAGAAGGGGGGGAGAGGAGGGAAGGACACAGAGTGAGAATGAGAAAAGCCGAGTGAGGAGAGAGAGAGGGAGGGGGGGGGGAAATAGGGGGAGAGAGGGAGGGAGAAAAAGGTTAAACAAGTTAACTTAACGTTACATATGGGGTGGAAGTTTCAAAACCACTCTGGGAAAAATTTTATACAAACTTTTAATTTAAATTTCATGATAGAAAAGTGGAACGGAGTCAGTGTTAAAATGACTCAGATTAAGAAAATATACTAATCTTTGAGCCGTTTTGACAAGTTCATATTAACTCATAAATCAGATCTATTGTACAAACTATTCTTTTCAGAGGTTTTAACCATGTTCTAGTAGTTTCTTCTCATTGAGCCTCTGAAGTTGTATTTGGAATAACTATTTATTATTAATCTTAGTTATTGTCTACATCTTCAAACCTCAAAATGTTCTGTTCCACCTTGTGATGTCATGAAGAGGTAGTTTTCAAGTTAACAGCTTCTTTTACCGGTTTGGACCAGTTTTAGTCCCAATGAAATCTAGGTTGTGATCTGGTTTAGTCAAGTTCAGAACCAATTCAGTTCAGTCCTGGTTTAGCAGAGAGAGTCATATGGGCCTTTAAGTCGTTTGGATCAGTTTAAATGTATTTCGCTGTCACATTTATAAAGAGACAGAAAAAGCGAGACTGAAAAAGCTGTTCTTGAGTAACTGTTTATTCAGTGTGTTGAGATTATCACAAAGGTTAAAATCAAACACCTTTAGCATTGGAGTAATATAAGAAAACCATGCACATGTTTGCATAGGAATGACCGCACACACGTCTTCAATCCCTTTTTCAAACCAAAACTAAAACTAAAATACACAAACAATAAACCTTTACATAACAAGGAGGAGAGGGACAGTAGCAGCTTCAAAAGGGTCCCATACAAAGTTTATAAGGAAAGACACTTAAACAGGACAGAGAAACAGCGCCCCCTGGCTGTGTCTGCAGGAACAACAGTCTTCATTTGTCCTTATTGAGTCCTTTAGTTACACAGTGAGTTTAGAATCAGCAACAAACATTTTATTCGCAATTTCACAACAGAATAGTGCAATTTACAAGTGTTAAAATGACTCGGATTAAGAAAATATACCAGAGTTTGAGCAGATTTGAATTAATTCCGCAACTTGTTCTTTTCAGAGCTTTTAACCATGTTCTAGTTGTTTCTTCTCATTGAGCCTCTAAAGTTGTATTTGGAGTGATTCATGTTTGATCGCTTATTTTCCAGACGCCATATACCCCCGTTTTTGAAAGCGGTCTGCTCGCTAGTGTGATGTGCAGCTATCCATAGGGGGCGCCAACAACATGCGGCGCTTTGTTGTGATGACATTCACGCAGACGTCAGCCCCCACTGGGCACTGCAGTTTTCTAACAAAGAAGTCAACGGACTTGTTTCTTTCATTAAGTCATTTTAGATGAATATTGTGACTTAAAATGTGTAAATTATAACATAATGATCCACAGGTGTCAGAGATTAGAACTATAGAGCCCCACAAGCACAGTAGGGCTGGTTTAAGATTTTGTTTTCTGATTTCAAACATATTTTCTTTATTTGAATGTAAAGCCACAGAACAGAACAGAACTTTTTAACAAAAATAAACAATGTTTTTTTTCATTATAGATGTTTGTATTTAACTGAAAAACAAATAAAAACATGCGTCCTTAGTCTGAGAGGGCTTGCATCTCCACAAACTTTATTTGTCCTGGAAGAGGGACTTGTTTCTTGTTTCCATGGAAATGTTGTTCCTTTGGCTATAATATTCCACAGTATGTCATAAAACATATCTATCTCCATGGAGAATGTTCCGCAGTATGGTTTTAACTTTGTATTTCCATGGAATCATACAGTTGACTTTTCACCTCCCAAAAGTTACACAGTATAGCTTTAAATAAAGAATAAAGCACTAAAATCTGTGATATCAAATTGTTAACAAGACAGTAAATATTCATGGGTATCTGCTTCCTGTCGATAGGTGCCATTTTGAGGACTTTTCACCATTCGATAGATATAATATTTTGTTCTGAATTGATAATTGCTATGGTGACGGCGCACTTTTTATCACTAAGTAACCTATGGATATCGAAAAGTTAAATGAAGGTATATTTTGTTACTGCAGTCGTCTTAAACTTGTATGAGCAGTTTTTTTTCATATGGCTTTGGACACTTGTTGTTAATAGGTTGCGTTCACGACCATCTAGAGCGTGACATTATAGGGACATTAATGACATTATGGGGACATTAATTCTACAGTGAGCTGATGTCACGTGAACACAACCTATTTGATTATTTCCACCATGTTGAATCCGTTTTTAGCATTGTTTTACTTGGTGATTGCACTTTAGGTCTCAGGACTGGGAGTTTTTTTTTTAGGGAGTTATAGTCAGAAGAGATATTGATACTTTGCAGTGATATCACGCTGGGGGTGTTCTGCATGCATGTCTATGGCAGAATGTTCGGCAGTTACCATGGTGACACAATGCACAAATTAGCAAACACTGCCAACAACAAAAGTCTGAAAATTCAAGAATGAAATACAAAATGGATTTAAACAGCACATTTTCAGAAGTCTGTGATCAATCTGAGCGTTCATGGTCCTGTTTAGGAGTTTGATTTTCAATAAAAAGGTGAAAGTGACTAACTGAAAAACTGTTGGCTAATGCTAGCTAGCTTGTGACTGTAATGTTATTTGTGAGGGACTTGTATAACAGCACAAATCAGCTCACCTGTTGTAGTTCAGTTCAGCTAAATCAGATTGTGTTAAAACAAAGCTCAGATTAGAAGTAACAGAGCTTTAGACAGAGCAGTGCCTACAGTTAGCATCACACCCCAAGGGAATGTTGATGACATCAGCTGCAAAGTATCAATAGTTGGAGGAGTCATTATTGGGGGAGTCATTATTGAGGGAGTTATTTTTGGGGGAGTCATTTTTGGGGAGTTATTGCTGGGGGTGTTGTTGTCGGGGGAGTTATTTTTTGGGGGAGTTGTCATCGGGGGAGTAATTGTTGGAGGAGTTATTTCTGAGGAATTGTTGTTGGGGTAGTTATTTTTGGAAAGTTGTCATTGGGGGAGTTTTTTGGGGAGTTGTCGTTGGGGGAGTTGTTGGGGAATTATTTTTGGGGAGTTGTCGTTGAAGGAGAGGAGTTATTGTTGGAGGAGGCGGTCGCTCTCACTGCTCTGGGACTCAGGGCTGCTGTCAGAACTTGGAGCAGGGACACATAAACCAAGGACCTCCTGAACCCTCACCGGTAACTCCTGAAAGAGAAGAAAGGGAGGAGAGAGAAGGGGTGGGGGAGGAAGAGATAAAGAAAGAGGGTTAGGAGGAGGAGAGAGCAAGATGGAGAGAAGAGGAGAAAGAGGAGGAGAGAAAGGGAAGAGAGGGAGGAGGAGAGCGAAGGGAGTATGTGAAAGAGAGAGATGTGAGAAAGAGAGCAGATGAGAAGGGAGAGTAGAGGAAGAAGAAAAAGAGAGGGAGGGGTGAAGGGGGAGAGTGGGAGAAAGAAGGGGAGAGATGCAATGACGAGCGAGACGAGGAGGAGAAAGGAGGAGGGGAAGGGAGGAAGATCACAATGAATATACTGTATTTCTTATGATTCAGTTTTGACTTGAATAATGACGATGATCAATTAGCCAAATCCTGACATCCAAGATTCAAACTAAAACAGGGATTTAAACAACAGAACAACTCGAGGAAAAACATGAGAGTAAAAGTCACAAGACAATCTCCAAACAAAGACATTTTCTGCTTTGTGAAACATGCGACCCAAAAGAGGGTCAATGAAAGACTTGTCCTTGTGCTACTGACACTACTGCGAGTACTACTACAGGCTGAAACTGCAGATCATTTCACTGGATAACACTGAAGTTTAGGGACCACATTAATTTGTCACTTACTCAGTGTCAGTTGGTTTCTTTGTAATTCAGCTATTAGTTTGTATCTATATCTATATAACACATTAATGCTGATTAAGATTATAGCACAAAAGTATCTACTGCTATAATGAACACTAATGAGAGAAAATACTTAATGTCTGAATACTTAAAATAAAACCTTAGATGAAAAAAAAAACATGAATAACTTCTTTATAAATACTAAAAAATACATCATAAAGCCCTTATTATGCATTTTAGTTATGTGGTGTACCTCAATATGTGGTTCTTAAAGTAAAGTGGCATATCACCTGCCTGTTTCTATGGAAACATAAAGTTAAACCGTTTGCATTTTAGTCTTAGTCATTTAAATGTGGTCCCTGAACTCAAGTGTTTACTTAAATTCTATTCGGTTTTTACTTTTTGTTGAAGTGCAAATGAGTTTGTATGTTTAATTTCTGTATTTTAGTCTTGGAGGTGTGAGAGTGTGCGGTTATGTGGAGTTTATGTTGAGTTTATGTTTGTGAAGACTGAAGAGAGACCTTGCATGACAACAGCTGCAGGTAAATGGCCTCAGCTCCACACAGAACGGACTGCAGATCCAGCTTCATGGTCAGCTCGTTTATGTGCTGAAGGAAAAAGTAAATACAAGAGAGGTGCATTTAATGCCATATGCTGGAACATTCCAGGCAAGTTTCTAGTGTTTTGCATATGTTTTTAGCATGTTTTATGATGTTACTGTGAAGATGTTGTTAAAGTCCATGCTTTCATTGAGATTTGTACATGTTTCGTGGATGTTGCAATGTGTTTGTTAGCATGTTTTTAGCATATTTTAAACATGTTGTTAGCATGTTATTACTTTGACAGAAGATGAAGACCCTGTTTTCACTGAGGTTTGTGCATGTTTTAGCATGTTTATAGCATGCATTTTTAGCGTGTTTTCTGACGTTACTTTGAGGATGGTGTTGAAGTCGTGGTCCGACCCAATCAGCTCTCCTCTCTGAGACTCCAGGATGGAGCAGGCCACAAGGAGGTGGAAGTTCTCACAGGGCAGACGGGTCCACAGCACCTGGACAAAAGAACAAGGAGGTCACTACTACATTACTGCTTCTACTATTTTACAATAATCTTCATTCTTATTTCATTCAGCAGTTTACAGCGATTACTATTATAACTTCAAATTGTTTGAGCAATTCTTTATACATTAAACATACTATTTTACCCATGGCTTGTTTCCTTCTGAGGGTGAAAATGGCAGGTCCCCTAAACTTTGAGCCTTAGGCGGGTTTGATTCTCTATGGAGCATTACCTTCACCCCTCACGTCATACTTAAATGCACTTAAAGATTTCATTATTGTTATTATAAATGTTATTTCTGTGTCTCACCTCCCACAGCGTCAGGATGTCCTCAAAGGAGAACTCTCTCTTAAACCAGATGAGCAGCCAGCGGAAACAGAAGCAGAGAGAGCCGCTGTCCTGAGAATCTAAAAGATTACACACATAACACATGCAGCATTTAAACACATATGTTTGGACACAGAGGTGATACAGGTTTAAACAGAAGCAGAGAGCCACTGTCCTGAGAGTCTGGAGATATGCTAATAAACACATTACATACATGTTTACACACAGGTGACACACATAAACATACATGTGCTGTCAGAGGTTTTATTATTATATTCATGTTCGATGGGCAGCTTCTGTCAGTTTGCCTCAAGACAGTTGTATCTACAGAGAGGCTTTCCACCATTAAGTGTGGCATGTAAGGTATCATTGTTATTACTGTGTTAGTGGGTATTTAAACTGCACAAACAAACACTCCTCTGTCCACTTTGATCACTGACCGAGAAAGTCACAGAGCTCAGGGTCGAGCGCTCGCAGCAGCAGACTCAGCTGTAGAAGCTGTTTCTTCATTGCCTCCTGAGACTCCTCAAAGTTCAGGTGCTGAAAAACACAACGACACCGGGAGCAATGAGTAACTAACAAACAAACCCTAACCCTACAGAAGAGGGAGCGAGGACCTCTAGACAAAATGTTCTGTTCAACTGAATCCAAACTCACCACGAGGTCCATGAAGCCAGTCAGACACCAGAAAGACTCCACCTCGTTCTGAGTCACAAACAGCAGCGGAGCCAACAGGTCACTCATGCCCTGGACATAACCTGGACAAACATGTATGAAAAAACACTTTAAACATAACTATAACCATAACCTGAACTCAAAATCATGGATATAGATTAGTTTAATGTTATCCAGCCAAAGCAAGCCAGCAAGTAGCTCCCTCAGAAAAGTACATTTGTATATACTTGTGTTTGTG
This sequence comes from Periophthalmus modestus, assembly GCA_019594935.1. Lineage (NCBI taxonomy): Eukaryota > Metazoa > Chordata > Actinopteri > Gobiiformes > Gobiidae > Periophthalmus > Periophthalmus modestus. The sequence continues at coordinate 6,797,743 of JAIEZT010000019.1, read as the reverse complement.
TGCTGGTGGTGGGAGGAGCCAATGACACAGATTGACGGCCTTGCTTCCGTCAGTCTGTCCCAGGGCAGCTGTAGCTACAATAGCGTCTTATCACCACAGAGTATGGAGTGAATGAATAAAGCACTGTAAAGAGCTTAAGAGTGTGTTTGGGTTTGGGCCGCTTTCTGCTTTCCAAACAGGAAGTGAACATGAGCGCACAGCTCTATTGGCTCCATTTCACTTTACATTGAAAAATTGTTACCTCTCCCTTTGTAACTGCTGCTGTCAGGCTCATCATTTTGGTCTTAAAATGTTCGTATTAACCCGCTCTACATGTTCCTGGTGTTTTTATTTTGCTGCTGTGTTCGTAAATCAAGATATGAACATTAATAACATTAATTAAGACAAATCAGGGACCTCCTTTGTTGCAGTGTAGATCTTTTTAACATTAATTTCAGTTAGCATTAAGAGTTAGTATTTTTGTTACCGAGGTCGAAGTTGTACATGCAGTAGGTCATGAGGACATCATGGAGCAGGGTGAGTCCTGGATTATCGTTGCCTGAGAAAAACGTGTTGTTTCGGTCTGTCCGGTTCACGTCACGCTCTGAAAAAATATACAGACAACTTTAGATGAGTACTCAACAATACAACCACATATTTGAAAATACACCAGAGCATTTAAGTTTGTATGGGAGGTTTTCAGTGATGTGATGACGTCATACTCTCAGATGGGGGCCCCACAGCCAGATTTCCCTATTGATTACATTGCACTTTGCCATGTATTATCCAAACAGTAAATGCAATCAAATAAATGTTGAACCTGATCATCTCTATAAGTGACTAGACGCAATTTTCTATGTAATTTTTATTTTATTGAAAACAAACCAAAATGTCTTTCAAAATGTATTTCCCGAACTTAAATAATACTTGAAAACTCACATACTTTCACTGACAGAGGAGTGGCTGTACACTTCTCCATTAAAAAGACCCAATGACCTTTAGACAAGACTAAATCTTGAGAAAATTCGATTAACTGCACAGCCTAAACTAAAATAACATAATCTAGTGATACTTTGCAGTGACATCAAGCTGGGGTGTTCCACATGTATGTCTATAGCGGAATGTTCAGCAGTTACCACGATAGATAACACAATTCCCACGTTAGCAAACACTGCCAAAAAAGTTTTTAGAAAAGAGAAAATACAAAATGAATTTAAACAGCACATTTTCAGGAGCATGTGACCAATCCGAGCGTTCATGGTCCTGTTTAGCAGCTTGATTTTCAACAAAAAGGTGAGAGAGAACTGAAAAAAGCTTGTGACAGTAATGTTATTTGAGAGGGACTTTAACAGCACAAATCAGCTCACCTGTTGTAGTTCCAACTGAGTCAGCTCTTTCTGGTCATTGCATAATTGTGTTAAAATAAAGCTCAGATTAAAGTCTAACAAAACCTCAGACAGAGCAGTGCCTACAGTTAGTATCACACCCTGAGAGAATGTTGATGACATCAGCTGCAAAGTATCAATATAAACATTTGAAGAGGCATTTTGACGAAAAGCTGCACTGACCAATCAGGTTCCTGTATCCGCGCAGCAGAGAGTTCCTCATCTCCTGCTCCTCGCTCACTGACTTCCACTGAACCTTCATCCGGAAATACTCGTCTCTGAAAAACAGTAAAGTCAAAAATCATGAAGTAAACAAATTGGAGGGGGCAGAGATGTGGATGGAGACAGGGGGTGGGTAAAGACTGGCATTTTCTGAGCACTCTAGCCACAAAGGCCTGTTGAGAACACTGGCTTTTATGGGAATTTCTCAAGTAAAGTCAATCTTTAAAGGGTATTATTTTACTTCTATGGGGTATTTGTATCACCATGTTACCTTTTATTGTTTTGAAAATGTTATATTCACCTATAATTTTCACTTTTGTTTTTGATGCTCCAAGTCCCCCTTCCCTTTGTTCTCTGTGCTAAGTCACTCCCCCTTCAGAGCACTATCACAACACAATCAGCTGCATCCCACTAATGAAATTACTGCACATCACATCAGGTTTCTCAAGTTGCTGCATACAGTTTTGTATCATGTTTTTGTATATTTAAGGAGAATTGTTGTGTGGCTATGGGTGACATAGGCTTGTGGGCGGAGCATTGTACGGGATCTTATAGCTAACCGTAAGAAGAGTTCGAAGAGGGCATAGGAGACATCACTAAAATACTCAAACATGTATGGATGACATACAAAACCTCCTCTGTTTTTGATGAGGGGACGTTATAACATTATAAAAAGCTTTTTGCATAATACCCCCTCTTTAATGTCATACTAAGGAACATTCCAGGCAAAGCTATAACATCTGTATGCTGTATACTCTGCAACACAAACACACTCACTCACTTCAAAACCAAACTCAAAACCCACCTGTTCAAACTCGCCTATTCACTCTAGCCACACCTGCCCTGTCATTTTTATACTATATGCTTGTTTTTAAATGTGTATATTTTAACTGTTGATTTTAACTGTCTTAATGTGTTGTGTGATGTATGTCCCTGCTGTGAGGCGACCTTGAGTGCCCAGAAAGGCGCCCTATAAATAAAATGTATTATTATTATTATTAGTTACATAGTGGGATCAGAACAAAATGGCATCCTCACGTTTTGACTCTGAGGATTTCTTCTCTCTCTGAGTGTGTGCTGTTCCAGGGGTAAAAACCCAACATGAACTTCCACAGCTCCTTCCTCAGCGGTGGAGAGATGCCCTGAAACAGGCCGACAGTATTAGCTAAAAGTTAGCTACAAGTTAGCAACAAGTGGCAAAAGGCGGTAATAGAAGACTGGAGATACTGACACCCAGAACTAGTATTTAAACTACAGGTATGGAACCTGAAAAAACACAGACACTGAACACAATTGGACCTTTCATGAACAGTTTTAGAATAATCTTGATACAAAAATTTAAGGTGTACATTATGAATCCCTTATGAAGGAACGTTATTCTCTGCATTTGACCCATCTGTTAACCAGTGCTGTGCCAGAGCCCCATCTCCAGATCTAAAGCTAGTCTTGGTCAAAACTACCTTAGCTGGAGGATTTAACCTTTTGAGCATGTTTTGGGTTAATGGGCAAACCAACCCAGGCACAGAAATAACATGCAAACTCAACACAGAAAGGACAGAGAAACCCGGTAGTTGAACCCAGGACCTTTTTGCTGTGGGGGGTGAGCGCTAGCCACTCATCCATACAATATTAATTTTAGCTGCCCCGATCTGTGTTAAATGGTATCGGCCAATAGAATATTCTGATGGCATCTGAAACCCAGCAAAAGGTTAGACAGTATTAGACAGTATAGGGAGCTTTACCCCTCTAAAAAACATCTCTCTGAACTTGTTGGGCTGTGTTAGACCCTGGCAGTGGAGTGGTTGGCTGGACTGTATTAGACTCTCTTAACCCTCTAAACACCCTCTATCTGACCCTCTCTGGCTCTGTGTTAGACCCTGGCACTGGTAGGTTAGCCTTACCCCTCTAAAGACCATCTCTTTGATCCTCTCGGGCTGCATCACTCGACCCTCAGAGTCCAGCAGGCCGTCCAATCGGTCCAGAGGTCGGCCCCGGGTCACCTCAGGCCGCGGCCCCAGCTCCATGCCCTGAACACACAGACAACATCAGTCTGAAGTCCAACTATACGCCAACACAACTATACACCCACACGACAACAAAACAAAATCTGAATATCTAATAGGGCTGTCAAACGTATCGAAAATCAAATACTAACTGATACTAAAACTAGTATCGAAAACAGATATGCATTGTTCGCAGGTATCGATATTAAAAAAGTCCCATTCACAGGACAGAAATTAATCTTTCCTGAATAACTTTAGAATGATCTTGAGAACAAGTATAAGACACATAGACTAGTACACACTAGGGATGGGACGATATAAAAATTTTGACTCACGATTATCGCGATCAAAATAATTACCGATTTTATCGCGATTATTATTCATTTGTAAATGTTCCGACCGCCTACTTTACAACTCTACAGGAATGTACATGTACTTCTGTGTCACCCACACAAACAATCTACACATCAAATGAAAGTTACAGCGCTCGTCTTTTCATATATGCAAACAATTTTCACCTGGAATCACCACAGTGCTGACAGGAAAGACGTTTTTACAGAAAGCCAAAAATGCGGATTTGGACTTCACTCACCTCTGAGGCTCTGATTCTGTCAAACATCAACATATTCCACAAAGTTAGTCTCATTCGTTCCGTACAGGTCAGGAGAATATAACTGAAGAAATCATGTCAACAAAATAAGTTAGATCCTCCATGTCCAATCTGCTGCAGGAAAGTATTCCACACGCGAAATCTGGTCCGTCACTTTTTTGCATTTCTTTGGTCGATTTCAGACATAATACACTTAAGACAGCGCCGACTTTGGCCGTGTCTCAATTCACCAAAAATTCGCCAAAGTGCCCTTAAGTCGGGCGGGTACTTCAACCTGCACTTCGAACAGTACATCGAACGGTGCATGTGACGAATTGGGACACGGACTTTGTTTCTCAGAGCTAAACACGTGTTAGCTTCTGATTGACACCAGTGTTGTCCAATAAGGTGGAGGTTGTGTGTTACTGGAGTCGCAAACAGCAAATCAGTGCTACATGTGACTGAAAGTTTATGCCCCACTCTCCCCCGTCTAGAATCAACCAATCACATAACACACGTTTAGTGACGTTTTCTCCTCACAGCCAATGAGCAGCGAGCACGTGTGTGACATGCCGAGATTTTCCGTAAACAGACGAACCTTACCGAGTAAACAAAGTACGCCTAATACGCATTCTAGGCGCTGTTTTGCTTCTAAACATGATGAAACGGACAAAACAAAGGAAGTACGCGATCGAGGACACGGTGGATGTTTGTACAAGTTAAACTAGAGGCATCTTGGACCCGGAGCGGTTCGTGTCAGAGTGAAGATGGCTGTGGACTCAGGAGGAGAGGAGCTTATTTTTTGATGGATTAGATGCTGCTCTCGATCGGTGAGCGTGGTTTATTCTGCTATTGACATGATTGTAGGTAAATATATATCGTGGGTGTGTCTGTAAAATGCTGTTTAGCTACTACACACAACACAATCTACATTCAATAGTTTATGTCACTTACGATGAATATTTTCAGCTCAGGTTTGTCAAACAATGCGATATGGTTGTCTTGTAAATGCTCGTGTAAGTTGCTCGTGTTTTGCCCTCGGACCCGCAACTTTTTTTCGGCAGATTCTGCCACCAGAACAGGCACAGACAAGTGTCATAGCTGTGACAGAGGCCCCCCCTTGTGAGCAAATACCAAAACTAGCATCTAAACGTTGTATTGAAACCAGAAACATGAGGCAGTCTGGTGCCGTAAAGACGATTATAATTGTGCGTGATGATCACGATTATGAAAAAATGCCACGAACGATTAATCGAGGACCTTTTTTTTATCGCGATACCCTCTCTCCTACCTCACTCCCTCCCCCTACTTCTTCTCCTCTCCCTCTTCTTCTGACAGCAAGATTAGTATACGGCCATGGACCACTATGGAACCTACTGGACCACTGAGGGATTACACAGATATAAGGACACATGGGAATATAAAAGAAAGTACTACCATTTCATGTTGAAAATCACATTCTATTGTCTTTATTATCATCGTGGTATTGGAATCGGTTTTAAGTATCAGATCTAATCCTTAGTATCGAAATGGAGTTTGACATTTTAATATTGTAACAACACTACTCCTTACACATGTGATGAGCTCAAACTCAGCCTCCTCCTCGTGACCACCAGGGTGCGCTGGATCATGGGGTCCTCTGTGGTGAAGCATCTCCGGAGGTTTGAGCGCTGCGCGGAAAAAGTTTGTGACTTTGGAAAATCCTCCAAACGTTGTTGCGTATGGATCATGGATGAACCTCTGCAGAGGCAACAAGATTGTTTATTTGCTTTGAATCTGTTTACCTTGACTTAAAATATTCAGTAAAAGTTTAAAGATGGAAGATTACACTCATTAATACCTCCATGTGTTAAACTGTTATCACATAACGTATTTAGGTCACCATGTTACCTTTTATATATTCACACAAAACAACATGTTTTATGTTTTGTTTTTGATGCTCTGACTGCCCCTCCCTTTGCTTTCCAAGCTAGGTCACTCCCCCTTTAGAGCGCAGTCACAACACAATCCGCATGCATCTTGCTAATAAAACACTGCACATCAAATCATGTTTGTTAAGTTGCTGCGTAGTTTCATATCATGTTTTGTATATTTAAATTTTTCCAGTGCAGTGTGAGCAGAAGTGACTCACCTGGACGAGATCGGAGCCATCGTCAAGGAGTTGAAGTCGGTCGAACGACGGAGAGGCATCGCCTGAATCGTTTGGAAAAGCCAAAAACAGCCGCGCGTCCACCGGAGACCTGAGCGGGGTGAGAGAGAGCAGACTTGTGGGACTATATGCTGCAGACCATGTACATGCGGGGCTATGGGGCAGTTAAGTGATGATGTCATAACTGTACTTTGCCTACTTCCAGGTCCAGGACAGTAACGGCTGAAACCTACTCCAGTGATTTCTACAATGTCAATTTAAAACGTCTGACTGTGTCTTAGAGATGATTTTCAGACGCACATTATCATCATTATATTTACAATAACATTAATGGTAAATGGTCACCCTTACACTCACCCATTCACACACATTCATACACCAGTGTACACAGACACTGTGAGCAAGGGGGGTTAAGTGTCTTGCCCAAAGACACAATGACAACATTCATCTGTGGGCGCTGGAATCGCACAGCCAACCCGTGAGTCAGTGGATCTGACCACTCAACCAATGATGTTTATGTTGAGAACGGGATTCGACCCGCCAACCTTTAGATCAGTGGACAAACACTCTACCATCTGTGCTACTGTCATCCCCATAGCCAGCTAAGAACGTCTGGATCTGTATAGAGACTTTCACAAAACCAAAAGTGCTTCACAGAGCATTTTTTATTTACTCCACACTTGTTGAAGTGTACTACTGTAGCCACAGCTGCTGTGCGGCAGAGTGACCAGAGTTAGGCTGCCAATCGGCACCATCAGCCTCACCCAGCCCCACCAACACTCACACACACACACAACACATTCATAAAATGCAATGTGGGCGAAGTGTCTTGCCAAAGAACACAGTTTGAACTAGAGACACTGCTGCCCTCCTGTGGCACCTGCTGTTCCCGGCAGTCTCATATCCAAGTACTAACCCTGCTTAGCTTCAGAGATCAGACAAGAGTTATGTTTTTAAATACATGTAAATTTGTGACACTGTGTGACTCACGGGTCCAGGATGACATAGCGGTGCATAGCCCTCAGCAGCTCTCTGGTGCCCCCTCTGTGGAAGTGCAGTGGAGGTAGAGGATGGCCCCCTCTACTGGTCAGAACGAGGAAGTTTCTGCCCAAAGAGAAGCGAGCACGGCGTAGAGAGTAGAGCTCTGATAGGGGGAGGGAGAAGGCCCACTCACCTGAAACACACAGAGACAAAATCTACTCAAGTGCGAAAGTCACGGTCCGATGAGCAGGTGTTTCATTTAACCCATTTTCCCCTTTTAAAAGGTGCTATATTACACAAAACTGACTATTGTTATAATGTTGTTATAACATTATGTCTTGTGAAATCATCCCTGATCTCTGTTCTAATGTTGTTCCCTCATCACAAAAAGACCTGGACTCAAAACTCAAAACACTCTGCTCCACCTTGTGATGTCATGTGGTAATACAGGAAGTGCTCCACTGTGTTTTTAAACTCCATACACCTTCACTAGAATCATTTGGATAATTTTAGGCCTGGAATTGCCCATCTCTACTGAACTAAAGGTAAAAGGAGCTGTTAACATGAAAACTACCACTACATGACATCACAAAGTGGAACAGAGAATTTTGAGCTTTGGAAATGTCTAATGATTAATAATAAAGGGTTACGCAAAAATTAAACAAAACACAACTCCAGGTATGTTTTTGAGGAGGTAACAACATTATAACATGGCTTAACGCTCACAAGAGACAGTTTTGCCTAATACAGGACCTTTAAGATTTAAACCTACATAAAACCTGGTCAGTGCTGGTGTACAGATTGCGTACTCACCCGACGACTTGGTCGGGGTGGGCTCTCTGGTCTTCTTCACGGTGCTGATCACGGCCCAGTCCGGCTCATATCCGGGCTCAAAGTGCGTTTCCTCCAGGCCCCCCTCCCCATCCTGAAAACACACAAAAACAAAACCATTTAAACAGGAGGGCCATCTGAACCAAACAGAACAATAACCATGTAACAATCAGATATTTTAAAGAGCGTTTTTTTTTTTACTTTTATGGGGTATTAAAGAGGGGGTATTTTACTTCTATGGGGTATAAACTACTAACACATAACATATTTCGATCACCATATTTCCTTTTTCTTCCTTCCTTTTCCTTTTTCAGGTATGTTTCTGATGAGGGAACAAAATTATAAGGCAGGAGAAAGGCAAAGATAAAATAAAATGTGCAGAATACACCCTCTTTAACAATTCGAAATGTGCTAAAATGTGCCTGTAAATGTATTGGTTGGGTTTCAAAAAATGAACCACAAAAGTGCACAAAATTACACTTTATATCATTGTGAGGTTTGAAATTCATGTTTTTTCTTATGGAACATTTTACCACATTAGAAAAAAGTTACAGAGAGAAAAAACAAACAAGCAGAAGATAGAAGCTAAACTAAAGTAAAATGTCTGACCTTCTTGCTGAAGAGCACGGCTGGAGCGTTGCGACCCTCGTCCTCCACGGGACTCCACTCTAACGCAGGGATCCCAGCCTGAGGAGAAGCAGGTGCATCACCACATCACTGACTATGCTAAATATGACAAAGACACACTTCAGTGCAGGTTAACTGATACTTTGCAGTGACATCACACTGGAGGTGTTCTACATGTATGTCTATGATGGAATGTTCAGCAATTACCATAAAGACACAATGTGCATTTTAAACACTGCCAAACTAGGGTCTGAAAACTAAACTAAAATACAACATGACTTTAAACAGCATATTTTCATTTTCTTGTGATCAATCTGAGTGTTCATGGTCCTGTTTAGGAGCTTGATTTTCAACAAAAAGTTGAGAGTGACTTACTGAAAAACTGTCAGCTAATGCTAGCTAGCTTATGACTGTAATGTTATGAGAGAGGGACTTGTTTAACAGCACAAACCAGCTTAGTCAGGTCTTTAGGGTCAGATTGTGGTTAAACAAAGGTCAAACGTCTTCACTCTAAAACTTTTGTCCCATTGACAGATTTGAATTTCCTTTTGCCATCACCATATCACTCTCATTTCATGGCCCAATATGAGACAAGGAATTTTAAATGGAACAAAATCTTTAGTTAAGAAAAATGTCTCAAAGTCAGTATTTTCAGTCTTTTTGTTTTTTTTGGCAATATAAATCAAACTAATTTTTACTGTGTCTTTTAGGATATTTTTTACACAACTCAAACCAAAAAGAAGCAGACAAGCTAGACAGATTCAGACAAAACGTTTCGAATTATGATCATTTTAGTAACTTGTTATTATCCGATTACTGTTGATGATAAAAAAAAATGTTTTCACCTTATTCCGGAGGTTTCTGTGGGAGCCTCCATCATCATTTGGGTTGTATTATTTTGTATGGGGCTGAGAATTTTCACAGTAAATAAGTCATATTCGGACTAAAGAGCAGTTTTAAAGCCTCCAAAGAATCGTGAGGTGTTGACTTGTTGGTCACATGAACATAGAACATTTTACTTTATAACAGATTTTTGAGGCAAAACTTTTCCTGAATTCTCCTTTGAAAAGATTTGGATTCTCTCTTAACTGGAAGAACCACCACAAAGAAAGTGCGGTTTGGAGCGTTTACAGGCAAAAGTGGGCAGTGCCGAATAAGGTCAATATATATTGTAAAAATGGTCCTGAAGAGTCTTGGCTGTGTTGTAAATTTTGAATATTTGGCTTGAACAGACATCACCTCCTGTGTCTTTTCAGAGTGTAGAGACTCACGCGCTCCACGATCCGGATGAACCCTGGGATGCTTGTATCCAGGTTGCTCTTTTTGGCATTTGTGTGAAGATAAACTCCCTCCTTCTCAAATATGAGCTGAGGAAAAAACAACAATATGTAACATTGTTATAGAGCATTTAAATTGAAGAGGCACCTTGTTCAGCAGAACTGAGACTAAACTAGGACTAAACTGTGACTAAACTGTGACTAAAATGCGACTAAACTGTGACTAAACTGTGACTAAACTGTGACTAAACTGTGCTTAAAATGCGACTAAAATGCGACTAAACTGTGACTAAACTGGGACTAAACTGGGACTAAACAAGGAACTAGACAAGGAACTTAACCTGGACTAAACCTGGACTAAACCAGGACCAAGCCAGGACTGAGCCAGGACCGAGCCAGGACTGAGCCAGGCCTAAACCAGGACCATACTAGAACTAAACCAGGACTAAACTAGGAACTAAACCTGGACTAAACCTAGACCAAATCAGGACCAAACCAGGACTAAGTGTGAGTAAACACTAGTATGAAGTCTTCCTACTTTAGCAAAAAAATAGATTGCGATTACCAGAGGTGGGAAACAGAATATTTTTACTCCTACTAATATTACTACAACTACTAGTAATATTTTTATTGAAGTAGCAGTTCTCTTACTCAAGTAATAAATACTACAGTGTAACAGTACTCTTACTCAAGTAAAAGTTGTGGCTCCTCTTCCCACTCTGAGTAAGTTTAAAGTGACTTTAGACTAAAATGAGCTTTATGTAACAATATGAAATGATTTGAACATTTGTGTTTCTTGCTCCTTCACACATGATTTAGTTTGGATCATTTTTGTGTCTCTTTGAAAATACCACATTTTGTGACTCATTTCATGTTTTGTTACATTCACCAACTTATAAACCAGATGTTACACCCCAACAGTTACTCTTTAAGTTAGTCTTACTTGAGTAGTACTTTTCCCAAATACGTTTTTACTTTTACTTGGTGTTGGGAAGAATACGTTGAAATTTTATTTAGTTACAGAATACTGAATGAAAATGTATTTTGTAGCTTATTCTGTTACATGGACCAATCAGAGCACTGTGTTCTGAAAACCTGGAATACTTTTACACCAAGTTACAGTATATAATAATAATAATTAAAAAAAAACAACATAGTATCAAAAGCAGCTTTATTTCTGTTGTCCTATTTCTTCTACAGTAACTTAGATCTAGTTAGAGAAAAATGCAGGCACACCCTCACTAACCTCATTAATACAAAACCAAAATGACGCGATAAAGTACCGCCATGTATGTGAATGTATAAAAGTAACTGTGTTCTGAATGCCACCACATTACAAAATTACTGCACCAGAATACAGTCACTCAAAAGAAGTATTCAGAATGTGTATTCTCGGCACATGTGTTCAGTTACTTCCCAGCACAACTCTTGCTTAAGTAATTTCTTGCTCCACTACTTCTACTTGAGTAATATTATTTATATTACAGTAACCCTACTCTTACTTAAAATGTTCTTGGTTGTGTTTAAATGTGTGCACTCGGGTCCTATGGGTCCTCTTTATTTGTGGAATAGCGCCCGCTGTCTGTCAGATCCTCTTAGTCTTTAACACAGTTTAAAACTGAAAACCCACCTCTTCTCCCCGGCATTTAATGCTAGACAGGATATACAGATGTTTTATTGTTCTTTTCTTATGAATCATGTTCTCTGTATATTTATTTTTTATTGACTTTTAGGTGAAATACTTTGGTCTGCTGAATTCGTTTTAAAGGTGCTATAGAAATGTACTTGAACAGATTTTTTTGTCTACTTCTGGTCATTACATTGTGGTCCACTGGAATAAATGTAGTAGTTGTTTATTATATTGTTCTTTTATTTGTTTTTGTGATTAAATCTTCACAAATTCCACATTTCAAGTGAATTCTTTGCGCTTGTCTACTGTCCAGTCACATGATCAATCTCAAATGTCCCGAGTTAAATAAGGGAAATACAACAGTGAAAGTTCATCATTTTTACAGTAAAAGACAAGATAATACAAGTCAAAAAACAGACCAACACTGGCTTTTAACGAAATATGGAAAATTAAAACGTCATGTGCGGGAGTGGCTTTAAATCCCAGCTGTTTTCAGGCTATACGAGGGAGCTAGCTTCTCCTGTTAACATCCCCCATGTACCGCTCATTATCTCACTTCACAGACATAATATTAGCACCCAAATGTTATGGGCGTGTTAAACTATCTGTCCGTGGTCCATTTGTGGTGGAAATCACCGCATTTACCTTGAAATCTGGCGTTTTTTCGGCCATTTTCGTCGCTTCTGTGTCTGCTTTTCCAAAACAAATGTTACGTCATACTTCCTACTCCGAGGAACGCCCCCTCTACGTCACGACCCCGCAGCCAATCAGAGCCCGCGAAAAAAGACGTGGATTTATTACATTTCATAATAAATAAGACAATTATCTAACTGAGGCATAATGTAACGAACTAATTACGTATAGAAACGATAAGAGTATAGATTCTTAAAATTAATCGAACAGAAATACAAAGTAGTAGTAGTGGTCCAAGTATTTGGTAAAAGTACTGCTCAAGTAAGAGTAACTTAACGGTCAGGACGTAACATCTTATTTATAGTTTTCGTGAATGTGAAAAATAAAATATGAAATAATGCACAAAATCTGTTTCTGTTACTGTGACACTGTAAAAGTAAAAGTTAGGGGTCTGAAAAGTACTCTGCGAAATACAAATGTTATTAAAAAGTTACTTAAGTGAAATAACAAAGTAAATGTGACTGAATACTACACCCAACTTCACCGGTATCCAGTGAGAAAAAGTGCCACTCTCCTCTGCTCCTGTCCTCAGACCCTCTCTTCTGCTCCTCTGCCCCTCTCTTCTGCTCCTCTCCTCTCTTCTGCACCTGTGACCCTCTCCTCTGCTCCTCTCGTCTGCTCCTCTCCTCAGACCCTCTCTTCTGCCCATCTCCTCTGCACCTGTGACCCTCTCCTCTGCTCCTCTGCCCCTCTCCTCTGCACTCACACCATCTAACTTCATGTCCTCTACCTCCTCTGTGCCATACATTCACTGTCCTCCTCTGTACCATATCATTTTCGTCTGCACATCTGTTGCTGTGCACGACGCGCGTGGAGAGGCGAGCCCACGCTAAACCCAGGTCACGTGCACAGTGCGCCTTCTATTGGAGCGTAAACATGTGACGTCAGAGCCCACCCGCCGGAAATATGTTTAAAAAAATAAAATATAATGAGTTTTTAAATTTATCATTTTGTAAAACCTAGAGACATGCGGTGTCAGCTTCCTGCTATCTGCCACATTTTAGGAATTTTTTTCCATCCAAAAGATATAATATTTTGTGTTTAGCAGCGAAACGTCTCCAGTCCTACAACTTTTTGTCCAGTTGACAGATTTTATATTTGTCTTTTACTGTTTTGTTTTTAATTAAATAATTAAATACATTAATTAAATAATATCATAGGGCTGGATCTCACACAGTCTGAATAGGTCTATGTGTTTGATCCAGGAGTGATTAAATATTCAATGATTATTTACATTTTCATAGTCAGTCGTGTATTTGATTCGCTTTGACTGCTTTGTTGCGCTAAAAACATAGTCTAAAAAGCAATGGAAATATATTTAGAATTGGATACCTAAGATAAAACGTAAATTATTAGCTATCTTAAACGTTTTGCGAATGACATAAAGGCTAGATTTGGTTGTTTACGACTCGTGCTTTTATTGTGAAGAGGCGGCCGGACGCGCGGTGCAGCAGACGAGCCTCGGGGAGAGAAACGAGGGCAGAGAGACTGCGTTTGGTCCAAAAAAGTGATGTTTTAGAGCGAAAACCACCGCGCTACGGTCACCACAGAAGGTTTAAGGGTGAGTGCACGGTCTGCTGGTGCTGTTAAGTTTATATTAGAGTTTTTAGACCTGTTTAAGTGTGACAGCGGGGGACAGGACCAGAGGCTGCGTGCAGATTGGTTGCAACACATGCGAGCTCTAAATAAACAAGATCATTAACGGTGCAGAGAGTGGTACGACATGATTTTGCGTTGGTAAATAATTTAATAACCAGATAGAAAGCGCTGGTGACATGACAATACGGGGATAAGCCCGCAGCGGTGCGGCTAAAGCGGCTAAAGCTAACGAGGCTATGGCAGAGGGTTGTGTCAGAGCAGACTGTTTATGTGCATCCTGCAAAGAAAAACAACGAACGGGTCTGAAAAGGACAGAGCATGCCCGAAATAACCATAAAGAACGTGCTTAATGCGTTTTATGAGGCTAATATGAAAACAGTATCATGAAGCGTAGGTCTACTGTGCAAACAAGTACAGTAGAATCTATTGTTTCCCAAATATGAGCGAACAGGCGCGTTCAAGGCGAGCTGTTATTGGGCAGATGCACATGCGATGCACATTAAAGGTCTTATGTTACATAAAATTGACTCTTGAGAGCTTTAAGCCACGTATTAATGTTGTTACCCCCCAAAAAACATACCTGGAGTTGTATTTTGTTTCATTCACACATTTGAGGTTTGAGTAACCTTTTATCATTAGTCTGTCTACATCTCTGAATCTCAAAATGCTCTGTTCCACCTTGTGATGTCATGTGGCAGTTTTCGAGTTAATCTCTACTGAACTGAAAGGTACCATTACCACATGACATCAGAAGGTGGAATGGAGTGTTTTCAGTTTGAGGCAAGAATGCAGCTACTTTACTTTCAATGAAATAAAGGTGCACTATGTAATTTTTCTGGTGGAGAATGTGTGACCAACCTGCTTGTTTCCATGGAAATGTTAGTGCTTGTTTTTACTGCTCTAAAATACAGTGGAAAAACATACGTTCTTACAGTGAGCAAAGCTGCCTTTCCATAGATCTGAGCCGTAAGAGCCTGGTGGTGTCACCTGCTTGGCTCCATCTAAGCAGGTTTAGTATTTAGTTTAAACTGTGCAACATTCCAGGCAAAGCAATAACATCTCCTTGGAGATAAGCATCCTTCACTGAAAAAGTTACACGGTGTAGCTCAGAGCTGGGCCAAAATGTAAAATCTCTATGTATGCATTTTATTATTATTGTTATGTATGTATTTTCTTCATACATTTGACAATTATATTTGAATCGAATCAGAGCTTGTCTTTCAAACAGGAAAAGCTCTTTACATTTTCATGTTTCTCATGTGACAGTCTTCAGTTATTTTTGTATTACTCTGGCACATATTTTAGGCCTCAACAGTTCCTGACACATAAAAGTACTATAAAGTAAATTAGATGTTTTTATTCTACTTTCCGTGGCTCAAATATTTTGTCAACTCGTTTTCTGTCCAAGTATATAAAGAAAAGAGACTTTAGATACTGTCCATTTTGGGTGCAAAAGTCTAAATTTTTGTATATGACAAAAATGCAAGAATACAAAAAGTTTCAAAAATAAAAGTCTGAAGTTAGTAATTATTAGGCCCTGACATATGTTAGCAGATCCTTGTACCATTGGGACTTACAATGGAGCTACATGCTCTGTGTACACAGAGGACATTTACTGTAGGAATGTACAGTAAAATTTAACTTTTGTTTTTATTTTAATAATAAACTCATTAAATCATGAATTTAAATCAAATCATTTTGTTCATAGATTTTGTAATGAATCAGTTCCACTTTGAACAGGTCATAAGACATAGTGTTTGAACAGGTCCTGAAGCTCAAACCTAAGAATTACAATTTGTTACTTTTGAAACCAAGATTTAGTTGTTTGCAGTTGCAAGTTTTAACTTGTCCAGGTTTAACAATTGAGAGAAGACTGAAATGGGAAACAATACATTATATACTATAAAAGATATACTTATCATATTCATTTCTAAATATTAGTTTGACTAAACATGAGATGTTTTACCATCTACAGAGCATCTGTGGTTTACCTACAGAATGCAATGTTATTGTGATCTGTCTGAAGGGAGTGGCCCCGGGTCCCACCAGCAGCACACAGCTGAGCCCCTCCTCTGCAAAGGCGTGTTTCTGAGCCGTTTCAGATGTTCTGGAGCTCACATGACCCACAGTTTGTGACAGTGACCAAAACAGAAACTGTAAAAGTCCCACTGAAATCCAGACCCATGTGCACAATGATACTCCCACCTCTTCCAAAGGTTTAGACCACACAAACATTTATACAGACCACAACCAATGAAATATGAGGGTTTGATCTGAAGAAACTCTAAACAAAAAGAGTATGGAAGACTGGCTGGGTTTAAACTTTATGACAGGTGCAGAGTTTTGACTGAAGTCAGTACAAACAAAGCCTCCTGGAATAGGTTTGACTGTGGACCATCACGCCTTAAAAATAATAGTGCAGTAAGAGGCCTGAAGGGCCAAAAAATATAATGTCTTTGTCCACATGTGGCCCCCAGGCCCTAGTTCACCTCTGATTTTCAGGGTTCTGTTTAGCTCAAGACCTAAAAAAGACATCAAAGTGAAAGTTGCACCAGTTCTGTGGCTCTTATAACTCACTTTTCAAACATCATGGCTAAAGCTGCATTTTTTTATTTCAAACTTCAATGTGTTTTTAATGGATTTTTGTGACTATTTTTTCAACATAATTTTCACACTTAGACTCACAAATGTTTCACACACATTCACCCCACTCCCCTGATGCCTCACCAACACTTCCAGACCATGTCACAATCATGGATTTCACTTATTACACTGGGGCCTTCCATATGAAAGAGCATAGGGGCCCTTGGGTGTCCAGAGGGCCACATCATGAAAAATGTCAAATTATTCAACCCAGAAGTCTAATTTGAGATGGAATTTCATGATATCACATCATATAATGTCTTTATTACAGCAGTCTGAAAAAGTGAGTTTATAATGGAACATAATGGTGCACGTTTGGTTTTGTAGGGTACCAATGGAGGCCAAAATTCTAGCATAGAGATGAGAGGGTGAGAGCTGAAGGTGCCATTTTAAAATTTTTATCAGAGTAATCAAAAATCGCATGATCTGGAAAGTTTCCATGTCAATTCTTTAATTACGTAAAAACCTGCTCTGAGTGAGACAGTCTGGAGTAAACCTTTCATCATCATAATAATAATAGTCCTCAATTTCACAATTTTGTATTTTTTCAAAGACTAGATAAACTGGCCAGCCCTAGTGCAGCTTTAAAGTGAAGATGAGTTCAAACTTAACGATTTGTCTAAACCATAAACTGTATAAAGTGAGTGTTCCGTCACCCACAGCATTCTGCTTCAGTCAAATGACGCTCATCGAGGCTAGAGCGGTTTAAAGAGGCCAATTTGAAGCCGAGTTCCGACCGCGAGTATCATAGCAACAGAAGAGTCAATCCGGAGCAAGGCTGTTGAAGGTAATACCCCTTCCTGCCCACACTGCTGGTTTGGCATTTGAGCGGGCTCTTAGCAACGTTGTCAATCGAGCCTGTTGCTAACGCAAGCAGAAGCAACCTCAGGGAAAGAAGGCACCTGATTTGTCTGTTATTAATGTTCACATCTTGGTTAATACAAACATTTTAAGACCAAAATGCAGAGGCTCGCTGTAGCAGTTGCAGAAAGACAGGTGACGGTTTTTCAATGTACAGTGAATTGGAGCCAGAGCCGATGGAGCCAGAAGTGCGCCCATGATCACTTCCTATTTGGAACGTGGCGGCTGCAAGGTTGGCGATATTCATTTATATATAAAGTCTATAGTCTTAACCAAAAGTCTGTGGTTTGGAGCAGAATTGTGAACGACGATCTTAAACCATGATGCCGTAAGAAATATTTGTGATTTTATGAGAAAAACTCAAGAGCCCAGGTTAGATTAGTAAAGCTAAATCTTTAATTTTCTGTTCTGTGTTTGTTGCAGGTTTCACCAGCATCAGTGTCGTCTCTCCCCGGCTCCACGTCTCAACATTTCAATAAACCCACTGTGCCTATTTCATATTTTTTTTTTTTTTTTTTATTTGGGCTGTCATCCCCTTCACCAGCAGAACTCGTATCATTTGCCACATCGTACCAAAATGGCCTCCAACAATCCGACCTGGACATCCCCGACAACCACAGAGAAAGCTGGCTGGCTCTGCTTTCTGCGGCGGAGGCGTACAGTCAGAAGTCTGGCTGTGACGTGGCCATCCTCACAGCCTGTAAAAAGTTCAGGTCAGGTGAGCAAACGGAGAAGAAGCAAGAGAGTGCCCCCTATCCTCGAGACTGTGACTTCTCCTACGGTGTATGGGGCCCGGGCTTCCTGGCCGAGTCCGCGCGCAGGTCAGTTGATGGCTCTGTTTACATGTGCAGTCTATCAGATTTTTTCAGTTACTGATACTGACATCAAGCTAAGGGTGTTGTGTATGAACGTCTATGGTGGAATGTTACTATGGTGACACAAAGCGCACATTAGCAAAACATAAGATGGTCTGAAAGCTCATGAAAAACTACAAACTGCATTTAAACAGCATCTGAGCGTTCATGGTTCTGTTTAGAGATTTGATTTAACAAAAAGGTGACTAGCTGAAAAATTATTGGCTAATGCTAGCTAGCTTGTGACTGTAATGTTATTTGAGAGGGGCTTGTTTAACAGCACAAATCAGCTCACCTGTTGTAGCTCAGAACTGAAAAACCTGGATCAGTGCATCGCTAATCAGAATAATTCTTCATTTCAGTAATGGGTTAGGTGGGAAATGAACCAGCCAATTATGTAATTAGATATTTGAATAAACGTAAAAAACATTTTTTGGCTGAATAAATGTGTTTATAGATTCATCAACATGAAAATTAGAGGGGCTATTATGCAAAATCATTATTTTTTTAGATAGATAGATTTTTATAGATGGATAGATTTCTTACCCCTTCTCCCATGTTATATAATATTGTTCCTTCATCAAAAACATGCCTGAAGAGGTTTTACACATGCATGTTTGAGTAATCTAGCGATCTCCCCATAAGCCTCCATCACCAATGCTCCCACACGACAATTCTCCATAAATGTACAAAAACTGTACGCAGCAACTTGACAAACCTGATGTGACGTGCACTAGTTTCATTAGTGGGATGCACACTGTTTGTGTTGTGGTAGTGTTCTTAAGGAGGAGAGACTTGGCACAGAGAGCAATGGGAGGCAAGACAAAGAATGGTAAATGATGATGGGTGTTGGCAGAAAATACCCCATCAAAGTAAAATACCCAGAATTATTTCCATTGACTCTTTGAGATTCAGTGTCTCTAAAGTGACTCAAGCTAAACTTTTGTTTCAGGTACATGGAGGACATTGGCGTGCTGCACTCCACCACGATGCTCACAGCGCAGAAACACACACGACAGAGCACAGGAGGTGGGGCCAAGATTGACCTGACCTCTGACCCCGCGCACAGGGGGGTGAGTCATTTCCACCAGGAGCTAAGTGTGTGATGTGAATGTTACTCAAGTTTGTTAAATCCAGTTGAGAGAAGAGAACAGACCTCCACAAAGGCACAATGTTTTGAACCAGTGTCGTAATCAGCATCGCTAATCAGAATAATTGTTCATTGCACTAATGGGTTAGGTGGGAAATGAACCAGCCAATGATGTTAGACATTCAAATTATTTATAATTGGATCAAACTTAAAGAGGGAGTATTATGCAAAATCTACTTTTTATTTTATAAAGTTCTTCCCTGATCAAAAACGCACCTGAAGAGGTTTTAGATGTCATCCATGGACGTTTAAGTAATCTTACGATCTCTCCAGGGCCCTATTCAAACCCTCCTTATGGTTAGCAGTAAGATTCTGTGCATGGTGAATCTCCAAGAGTTCAGATGGGCGTGATTGACAGGTGGCTTAACCAATCAGGGACAGGCATGTCCGCCCATGTCAAAACACATATAGGTCCTTATGAGGAAAAAAGAAAGGACAAAAATGTCATAGGGATTTCTGCAGAATCAGTGAGAGAAACAGGTTTTCTTTGTAAATGATGGCCAATGAGCTCCTTATATTTGATTGGAATTGATCCTCCTGCATAAAAAAATACAGAGATCACAGTCTGGATTTGCTAGGCACAAAGCGCTTCCCTTTTCACAAACTAAACTCAAGTACATCTGTCTGCATCGCCATGTATGTTTTGGTTCGTTTAGACCAGGAGTCGGCAACCTTTAACCCCCAAAGAGCCAACACTAGATGTGATTGTTCTGAACCACTGGAGGGTCAGACCAATCACAACAGCTGGAGAGATATTTGTGAGTTTAAGATCAGCTCAAACTGCCTTTTGAACTTTTCCTTTTGTTTTTCTTTCAGTCTGTGGGCGTGAGCGAGAGCCCGAACAGCAGACTCTACTCTCAGAGCTACCCCTCCATCTACAGTGGCTCGACAGGTACGGGGCAGAACGGAAACACGGGCGACAGGGACCGGAGCGGCACAGAGGCGAAGGAGCGTGGCCTCCACCGGTCCGGCATCACGGACCTGGAAGAGGAGTGTGAGGAAGAGGAGGAAGAGGAGGAGATGGACGAGAGAAGGCCATTTGGGAGCGAGAGCGCAGGTTATTATTCTAATGAGTTTTCAGAGAGCAGAGCGGTAAAGCTAACAACAGCTAACATGCTAACATGCACTTCCTGATTCTCTAATAGTTAAACGGTTTATAATTAGATGCATAGACAGAAGTTTTGAAGTCTCGTTTCCTGTTTAACCCTCGCTCCTCTACGCTGTTTTCATCTATATACTCACAGAGGAGTGCATCAGTATTATATTTGTTTCTGTTTCATAGTTAAGATGTTGTGTTTCAGGCGTGTTTTCAATGGATGAGGACTCTCTGTCTCGGGACTGTGAACCTTTCTTTGAGTCTGATGGGGAGGAGGAGAGCACGGATGGTACGACATGACCAAACGCCACAATATAACACATGTAATGGACAAGATCATCTCCACTTACTTTTCTCTCCGTCCTATCTGTTTCTCTCTTCCTGTCCTCCCCTTCTCATCCCTCCTCTCTTACTCTCTACTCCCTCTCCCTACCTCTTTGTCCCTCTCTCCTTTCTGCCCTCTTTTTCTTCTTTCTCCCTCCTTTCTCTCCCTGCTGTCCTCTCCCTTTCTCTTTCTCTCCTCTCCCTCCTGTCCTCTATCTCCTTAACCCCCCCTCCCCCTTCTCTCGCTCTATCCCTCTGTCCTTCCTGTCCTCTTTCCCCCTCCTTTCTCTCCCTGCTGCCCTCTCCCTTTCTCTTTCCCTCCTGTGCTCTCCCTGTCTCTCTTTCTCTCCTCTCCCTCCTGTCCTCTATCTCCTTAATCCCCCCTCCCTTCTCTCGCTCTATTTCCCCCTTTCCTCTCTTTCCCCCTTCCCTCTCTCCTCCATCTATCCCCCTCTATCCCTCCTGTCCTCCCTCTCTATCCCTATCCCTCCCTCCTCCAGGCTCCCTGAGTGAAGAGGCTCCTCCCCCTGTGCGGTTCATGCCCGTGGGGCAGGTGGCGTCGTCGCGGCAGCAGAACTCCATGGCGCTCGCTCGCTCTCTGCCAGTGTCTGTGCCCGTGTGGAGTTGCCGTGGGAACCGAGGCGGACAGGGGGAGGGCAACAGCGGAGAGAGGGTGAGTCAGTGCCCTACCTAATCTGTCAGTTAGCAGGAGCTGTCTGTCTCTTGCCTCTTACTGCATAAAAAAGTTACTACAGTCCCATCAGAGCCTTGACCTGCAGATAGAGACATAAACAATTGTCTCATCCTCAGTATATGGACAGGCCTCATTTTAAAGAACCTCCAGAATTCACTAAGCCGAGCTGCAGAGGCTGCACTAGCCCTGAGTCATGGTTGGCTGCAGGTGCTGGGTTTTAGGTAGTGACGACTCATCTGGTCTTGAATCACCACAGAGCAGATTGAGCTTTCAAACTTTTGACATATTATTATTATTATTATTACTATATTTTTATTATTTTTTTTTTTTTTTCAAAAAATCAGTGGGGATAAATTAATGAGAAATTTACTTCTGGAACCGGGTTGTGGGTGGTCACTGTTGAGCTCCATTTGACTTGCACATGTTTACCTTGTATCTTGTGTCAAAGGTAATTTTTGTGGATCTGGGGTCATAGGTCTTGTTTGTGTATTTGACCTTCTCTTCTGGCACAGGTGGGCTGTGCTGATCTGGACCACATCGCGGCCAGTATGAAGGCTCTGCTGGTGCCTGGGGCCACTGACGGGACGGAGATGTTCGGAGCTCTACCCCGACCCAGGCTCAACACGGGGGACTTCTCTCTCAAACACTGAACCACCACGACTGGACCCTCCAGAGACCACCAGACCGTTGGACCCTCCAGAAACTGCTGGACCTTCTAGAGACCACCAGACTGTCAGACTCTCCAGAAACCGCTGGACCCTTCAGAGACCACCGGGCCCACCATAGACCCCCAGACCCTCAGACCCTGGCTCAACACTACAGACTTCTCTCTGAGATACTGAACCGCCACTGCCCAGAGACTGCGAGACCCCCACCCCCCCAAGAGAGCGCGCCACAGAGATACCCTAAAAAATCAACTCCACCAGACCAGTAGCAAAATAACCTTGGAACGAACCCAGGACCCTGATTTCAAAACCAAAATACCATCTTTAATCATTTCAGGCAGCAAAACATTTAAAATTAGGTTCAGTTGAGTTTATATAAGGACAATGACCTGATTTCGTAACAAAAAACTCTTCTCTCAATCATTGTCTTACAGCTTCTTCTGACACTTTTAAACTATAGATAAATCAATACTTGTACTAATGAGTATCAACACTACAAACTCAAACATGGGCTTTCTATTGGGTCCTAGTACTATTAGAACTACTAGTACTACTATTACTGCTACTACTGCTACTACTGCTATCTCTGAACCAGGACTAGAAGCAGGACTAGAACAGAGTATAAAAAAACAGGTCTAAAAACCAGGACTCAAAACCAGGACTCAAACCAGGTCCCAGAACCAGGACTGAACCAGGACTTAAACCAGGATTAAATCAGAACTAAAATGGGATCCAAAACTGGGTTTAAAAACATGATTCGTACCAGGTCCCAGAACCAGGTCCCAGAACCAGGTCCCAGAACCAGGTCCCAGAACCAGGTCCAAGAACCAGGTCCAAGAACCAGGTCCCAGAACCAGAACTAAATCCGAAACTAAATTGGGTACTAAAACCAGGACTAAAACGAGATCTAAAAAAACTGACTTGAACCAGGTCCTAGAACCAGGTCCTAGAACCAGGTCCTAGAACCAGGTCCTAGAACCAGGTCCTAGAACCAGGTCCTAGAACCAGGCCCTAGAACCAGGCCCTAGAACCCATTGTCATTTTCAACAATGACATGTCTCCCTCTGTTTGACCAAATGTGCCCCCTACTCACTCATAAACGGCACTACAGCCCATTTAAAAAAAAAATTCTCTCTCTGATTGGACAGCTGTCAACTCAAAAAACCAAAACGAAAATTGACAGCCACCACTATTACTATTATAATTATTATTATTGCTACTACTAATACTTCTATTAATAGTTCTACTACTTTGACTAATTCTATTAAACCAAGGCCAAATGAAAGACTAAACCAGGTCTAAACCAGGTCTAAGCTTATCCTAAACCATTTCATCTGCCCCCAATAAAGCTTCACTGTGTCACTTTTCTGGTGGGTGGAATTTCTACCATTGGTTTGTCTCCATGGAGATGTTATTACTCTGCCAAGAAAATTCACAGATTAAATTTAAATATCTCCATGGAGACAGGCAGGCCAGGTTACAGGTCATATCAGTGGAGAGGGGTGCCCACTCAGAGTGAGCTCAGTACATCAGCAGAAAAGTTGCATAGTACACCTTTGGCTGTTTAGGCGCTGAATGCAGTGTGCGCCCCCTGGGTGGTTTAAAAAGGACACTACAGAGTCTTTGGAAACTTGCTCTGCCTAAACTGCTACTACTACTACTACTAATGGTACTTCTCCTAAACCTGGACTGAAACAGGACTTAACCAGGACTAAAACAAGTCTAAACCATTTAGAAACAATTTAATCTACTACTACTACTAATGGTACTTTTACTAACTCAAGACTTAACCAGGACTAAACAGTCTAAATCATTTTGAAACCATTTAATTTTTTACTACTACTACTACTACTACTACTACTACTACTACTACTACTACTACTACTACTACTACTACTACTACTACTACTACTACTACTACTACTACTACTACTACTACTACTACTACTACTACTACTACTACTACTACTACTACTACTACTACTACTACTACTACTACTACTGTGTAGTTCAAAACTTCACCTGCATTCTAAGTTGAATGTGGTAGTTGTAAAACAGCATTTGCCCCTCTGTCGTTGTGTCCTTAGGCAAGACACTTCACACACACACGCCTACCCCAGTAACAGTAAACACTAAAGCTGCTCATGACAGGGAGGGCATCCGGCTTAAAAACTTGCCAAATGAAAGAGCAGAGAACTGCATTCTTCTTTATGATATCTGACTTCTATCTTTGAATAAAACTCTTCAATTGTACCAGAAGTTTGTCAGAACCAGAACTTTTGCCAACGAATGACTGACTTAAGAAAGATTGTAGTTTTCTTTTGATTTTTTTGGCTCCCTAAATCTGGTTGAACTGTCTGAATGTTGGGATGAATGAGAGAAAGAGAGAGCGAGAAAGGAGAAACATCACATTTTGAAACAAATAAAAGTTGTTTGAGAAATCTGTTTCAAATAAAGGAGCGACACCAAGAGAAGCTGGACTTTGTGTCGTTCATTTTAAATCAACCTTATAGTGCTTGTGTCTCTCTCTAGTTATAGTCTCTGACACCCGTGGATCATTGTTAGAGATTGTGCATTTGAATTCACAATATTTATTTAAAACGACTTAATAGAAGAAACAAGTCCGTGGACTTCCACGTTGGAAAACTGTGGTGCACAATAGGAGCTGACGTCACTGTAAACGTCATCACAACACAGCGCCGAATGCAGACGGCCCCTCCTACAGATAGCTGCACATTTTTTTTCATTTGTACCAAAATGACTACATGACGCTGCTGAATCCTTTGAGTATCACCGATTAAGAAAATAAAACTGGAGAAGGAAGTGTGTACGTCACAGTGGGCGTGTACAGGTGGAGGTGAAAATGGGGGTAGATTGGCAAAATAGCGTCTGGAAAATAAGAGAATAAAGTTTACTCAAACATGAATCACTCCTAATACAACACCCAATTTAAAGTGACAGTATGTAACTTTCTGGAGGTCACACATCACCTGCATCATTCCATGGGAAGTTAAAACCATACAACATTCTACATCGATATAGATGAGCTTACTGACATACTGTGGAATATTATAGTCAAAGGAACAACATTTCCCTGGAAAAAAAACAGGAGGAGGATTGTGAAGATGCAAGCCCGCTCACAGTGGTCAAATTGTCTGAAAGGGAGAGGAAACGTCACATTTGAAGCAAAGTGAAAGTGTTTCAAATTAAAGTGCGACGCCAACAGACGGACCAACTTTGTCATTCATTTTAATATATTTATTGGTGAGGCCTGTCTGTATTGACTCATCTTCAAATTAATCACATCTGGAATTTCTGTTCTAAAATCTGAAGCTCCTGACCCTTTGTCCTGCGCAGAATAAACCACTAGAGGGAGCGGTAGAGCTGTAAGGCCTTCCTCGGTCTGACGCACTTCACTTCATTCATAGAGCTACAGTAAGTCTACATAAAGTCTCTTTATCATGGATTTATTAAAATAACCATGTATATACAGTCTATGATTCACAGTAAAACTCTTTTTCTCTTGTTTATGCACTTAGCAACATTGCATAGAGACCAGATACCAAACCTTTAGATATTTGTGTGAGAGTGTGTGTGTGTGTCTATATATATATATATATATATATATATATATATATACATACATATATATATATACATACATATATATACATACATATATATATATATATATACATATATATATATATACATATATATATATATATATATATATATATATATATATATATATATATATATATATATATATATATATACATACACACATATACATATACATATACATATATATACATATACATATACATATACATACACATATATATATATATATATATATATATATATATATATATATATATATATATATATATATATATATGTATAGATATAGGTATAGATATAGATAGATAGATTCATTCAAGTTAAAAGTAAAGGTATATAAAGTACACCTTTACTTTTAACTTGAATCTATGTAAAACAAAACATTTGTAACAAATAAACTGAACACTGGATAGTTTAAAACAAGTTCATATTCCTCCTCTCTTACTCTCCTTCTCCTTCCACAGAATCAGGGCCCACTTCCTCCTCCATCTCTTGTCCCACACACCAGTGAACAAAGGCGCGCGTGGCGAACACCAGGTCAAACTTGTGCTCGCGCCACGCTCATTGTGCACTCGGCTTATTGTGCACGCGGATCATTGTGCACGCGGATCATCGTGCACACGCCTCTGCTCTCTGACCACGTGTCCTCCAGGGGCCACAGTGGGGGGCTGGTAGTTGATATCCACCTTGAAACCTGTGGGACATGAGCTGGGCAGTGCGCTCGGTCAAGTCAACGCTGCACCTGCAGCTCAGAAGCAGGACCAAATGTCACCAGCTCATTTCACCAAGTTCATTTCGATCGCTTGTATCCACAACCAGATCGCTGTCTCTCCCCCATGGACAACGCCAGAGAAGTGGAGTGTCCAGCCCTCTCAAAGAGTCGAGCTTCAGAGCCCAAGTTTCAAAAGTTTAAGTAACATTCCAATCCTATATTTGGATGAAGACATTATAAAAAATAATAAAATAGGCTCATACAGAACCTTTTATATTACGTTGACTTTTATTTGGACATTTTCAAATAACTTAGTCCCAGATAAAATAAAGATGAAATAAAAGGCTTTTTAGGAGGCAAAAAAACAACTTATTATATATTGTTGTTGTTGTTTTAACTTTTGCACACATAATTAAAAAAAACAAAAACAAAACAAAACAAAAAAAAAACCATCAAGCATGAGATTAATCAGAATAAAATTGCTGCTCAGCTCAGTAGAAGAACAAGAATGTGCTGTCATTTTAAAAATGTATTTATTTTCTTTTTATTGACACATAGAAAAATACAGACTCTACAGATTAAAAGTCCCACAGCAGCTCAGACACACTGCACAGTTCTATTATAATACAACATCCACACACAATATACAGTAAATACACAGGACTGGTACACACAGAGGAGAGGCTTTTTTTCCGGCTAAATAAAACTTCAGACCTGTTCCCACACAAACTCATGTACAGCTGTTATCTGCAGAGGGAGGAGGAGTTACTACAACAACACTTATATAATACACAAAAATGAACCAAACTAAAATCATATCTGAAGAAGCAACAAACACAAACGTCCAAATCATTTCACTCAAAGCTCAAGTCACTTTAGACTTACTCACAGTGGGAAGAGGAACCACAGGTTTTACTCAAGTAAGAGTACTGTTACAATGTACTAAATATTACTCGAGTAAAGTACTGTTACTTTTATAAAAACATTACTCAAGTAGGAGTAAAAGAAAAGTACCCTCTCCTTTTTTTATTCTTAATTTGTCTTAATTTTTAACATAACGTTTTTCTAAACTAAAAGTACACTTGTTAGATGAATTGGATTTGTTAACATTCCCATATTATGTTTTTTTTTAATATATTTGAACATGTTAAAATAACGTTTATGTTTGAAAAACAAGTGAATATGAACAGATTGAAAATAGCTTGAGTCATTCCTGCGCTCTCTGCTGACAACAAGGTGAAGCGAAGTAGGTTAAATAAGGTAAAAAAACAGTAGCTGCTGATGTCAAAGTTTAAAGAGGCGGTATTTTACTTCTATGGGGTAACTGTAACACATAACATTTAAATCACCATGTTACCTTTTATTGTTTTGTAAATGCTATATTCTCCTATTAGTATTAACATTTTAACAGTATTAATAGTTTTATAAGTTTCACTTTCATTTTTGACGAGTCTCCATTCCCGTTGCTCTCTGTGCTAAGTTACTCCCCCTTCAGAACTCTATCACAACACAATCAGTTGCGTCCCACTAATGAAATTACTGCACATCACATCAGGTTTGTCAAGTTGCTGTGTACAGTTTTGTATAATGTTTTTTGTATATTTATGAAAAATTGTCGTGTGGAAGCATGGGTGACATAGGCTTGTGGGTGGAACCATGTACAATCTTGCACTGTTAACTATAAGGAGGGTTAAAATAGGGCCGCTAGATTATTCAAACATGCATGGATGACATATAAAACCTCTTCAGGCATGTTTTTGATGAGGGAACATTATACATACAGTGTTCAACTCTATGTGCTCACTGTAGCACACTCCAGTTTAACCTGAGTTGAAGTCTCAGATGGAGTTTGCTGTGGAACTGTCTGACTGCATGTGCGTTGACCTTTGACCTGGTTTCTGGATAATATCTCTGTAATTACTGGGCCTATCCACATGAAAGTTCAGCGTCTTCTCTATCAGTTTAAATAAACAAAAGTCAAAATATTTGATCACAACAGCTTTAGAAAGTGGAACCATTATTCAACCCCAAAGATGTGGGTGTCATCAAAGGACTTTAAGACATAAGATTAATATGACGAGTTTGTGGAGCCGATCCTAAACTATAACACTATAATAATAATGAGAAGGTTCAACATTTGTGTAGCAGAAGTTTGGAAATTTCTTTTAAAAAGTGAATCTCTCATAGAGCTATACAGACCACTGCTCTCCAACGGAGATTATGATGTCATCAAATGCTAGCAACCTATTAATTACCCTTTTAACCTACCTCCATATCTGTTTTGCAATAGACAATTCACACCCCCCCTCCTCCCTGTCCTCCCCCTCTCCTCCTCACGCATCCATCTTCCTTATCACACACCACGAGTTCGTCCCCACCCAAAACCCCCCGGGAACAGCTTCTCCTGGGCCTCTGCTTTGAATTTGCTGATGACTCGCACCTCTCTAGCGCCCCCCTCCGAACTCTCAACCAACAGGAACTTGATGATGCCTGCGGGCTGGTCCACATAGACGCCCATGGTCCCAGAGAGAGGCAGAGTGACATCCGTGTTCTCGGCGTTGTGCCAAACCTATAGCCAAACAGGTGAAATCACTCTTTGGTCAAATCACTTAAGCCCCATTCACACACTCAGCCTGAACAGTATCATGTGTGTGAATGTAGGTCACTAATGAGTGTCATTAGTCCCGGTTCAGTACTGGTTCAGTCCTGGTTCACTCCTCGTACCTGGTAGCAGGATCCGGCCCAGCCCACGCCCCACGAGCTGTTGTTCTCCCCCAGACCACAGGGCCCATCCTGGACTTTTCGTGGAGCACTCTCCCCCACCACCCCCAGCACCACCCAGCCGTCGAAGTCCACCTCCCAGTACGCCCGGGAATCCGAAGACTCCCTCCTTACACAGCACCTGCAGCACAGGTGAGACGGAGGTCACACCATAGACTGTATAAAGAAGCGAACTGAGGGAGTGTGACGTTACCCACAGCTCAAAGAAGCTAGCAGTTATAGCGGTTCCAGATTTGGAATTCCCACCGTGAGTATTATAGTGAACAAAGAGCCAATCTGCAGTGAGGTTGTTGAAGGTAACACCCCTTCCTACCCGCACCACTGGTTTAGCAGGGGACAGGCACTTAGCAACACTGTCAATCAAACCTGTTAATGCTAGCAGGAATGACCTCCGGGAAAGAAGGCAGTTCATTGAGCTGTTATTATGTTCATATCTTGATTAAGGGACAAAATAGTGAAATAAAAACCCCAGGACCATGTAGAGCGGATTAATACAAACATTTTAAGACCAAAATGACGAGCATGACAGCAGCAGTTACAGAGAGAGGGGCTGCGTTTTTTCAATAGTAAGTGAATTGTCAACAACTTGCCTGAGGGGAGTGGTCATAGCGCTCCGGACGGGTCGGGTAAGGGCATACGGCCTCTGACGTCCTTGCCACTTTAGCCCCGCCCTCCGAGATCCACAGCAACTTCTGAGCTGTGCGATCGTCCAGACTCACAGGGAGCCAGTCTGAAAAAGTGAGAGGGTGAGAGTGAGAGTGGGAGGGAGGGTAAGGGAGAGAGGGGCAGGGGGTGAAGATGAGATGAGGAGGGGACGAGGATGAGTGTGATGGGGTGAGAAGATGAGAGTGAGAGGGTGAGGGGGTTGAGGGAGTGAGGGGGTAAGGCAGAGGAGATTATAGCGATATGTAGCTACAGCAGATGCCAGGAAAAGCATCAGACATCTCAGTCCATAAAAGTGCAGTATTAGAAAAAAAACTGTGGTTGTGGGAGGAGTTAGGGGTGTGGTTACGTTTCCTGAAGTCATCTCTGGAGGCGGCCTCTGATGTACAGGGGGAGTATAGGTGTAGTCGTGGGCGGAGTTAGGGGTGAGGTCACATACGATTGACGAAATTCTGTCTGGAGGCAGGTTTTTGTGTGTAGGGGGAGTATAGAGATGTGGGGTTGGGGGTGTGGTTGTGGGCAGAATTAGGGGCAGGGTCACATACGTTTGATAAAGTCATCTCTGGAGGCGGGCTCTGGCAGAGAGGCGTCGTTTATGGCGGCGGCTGGAACTCCGGCGCGCTGCTGTTCTTCCTCCCTGAAACACACACACAGATCAGAGTGTGGCCCTGTGTGAATGCTCACACTGACCCTGTGGTCACAGCCGCCCTGGGGCAGACTGACCAGAGCATGGCTGTTGATCGACATCCACAGCTACTGAAAAAATCACACTCCACTACTCATCATCATACTGTGGCAGGGGATGTCTTGCTAAAGGACACAATTACAGTATTGCAGTTGATTCTCCTGTGCACTTGACAGGTCAGTAAATGGTAAACAGTCACATTTTTATACAGTGCTTGGGCGAGATGGGTTAAGTGCCTTGCCCAAGGACACAAGAACAGCATTCATCTGTGGGAGCTGGTTTTTGTTGAGGGATTCACCAACATTCAGATTTGTGGACAAACACTACTGTCATCGACTAAAGACATTCTTGTTGGACTAAAGACGTGTGCTGCCAATCGATTGGTCGACTAAAAATGGGGTGTGGGAAAAGCTGTCAAAACTGCTCTGTATCTCTGTGTATCTGACCCAAACTACACCAACAAGACTACACCTGCAGCGAGAGCTCATGCAAAAACTACTGTTTATGCAGAAAAAGTACTAGGAAACAATGTTCTTACATCAAAACAGATTAAACTTGTGAATTGTTTAGTTTAATCTGACTTTTATATATACATAAATGCCAAAAAATACCAAATCTTCAGCTCACTATTGGTCTAATACACATTCTGGTCAGCTACGATTATATCGACTGATTAATTGATTGACTGACTAAAGGCCCACAGCTCTCAGGATCTGACTGACCGGGAACTGAACCCATGACCTGATGTGGCGCAGCCTGGACTCTTTGCAGAAGTGGTTTCTATGTATGTGAGTTATAGGTTTCATCTTCGTGTGAGCAGCAGGAGTAATGTGAGACGATCAGGTCTGTGCACGCGGTAGGCCTGCCCCCCTGTCCCTGCACCTGTCTCCCTGCACCTGTCCCCTGCACCTGTCCCCTGTAGGGCTGTCAAAAGTCGAAACTAGATACTCATTGTTTGCAGGTATTGATACTAAAAATATCCCATTCACAGGACAGAAATGAACCTTTCCTGAATATCTTTAGAATGATCTTGAGCTGTATCAGAACAAGTCTAAGACACACAGACTAGTATTACACCCATGGACCACGATGAAACTACTGGACATTGAGGGATTGCACACATATAAGGTCACATAGGAATATAAAAGAAATTACTACCATTTAATGTTGAAAAATCACATTCTATTGTTTTTATCGCCGTGGTATCGGAATCGATATCGAGTATCGAGTAGGTTCCTCACTAAAAACACACTCAAGATCATTTGATTTAAGATTTTACTAAAAATCACACTTTTTTGGCACATTTTTTTGGTTTACATGTTACTTCTCGGTTGGAAATCATGACCTCACACTTCAATATCACCCCACCAAATTAAATAAAAAAAAATGTGAATCATAAAAGCCTGTCACGCGTACTTTAGACTCAGTTAAATGCGTTTTTAGACTCAGTTAAATATGTGTTATCTTTGACAGTGACAAAGCCGCGTGTCTCTCGGAGCCAATCAGATATCACGTTTCCGCGCCTCAGATGCGCGGCTCCATAAATCTGCTCCGCTCTCATCACTGTCCTTCAGCTTGCGCGCGACCCTGCCGCCTCCCTGCCGCGGCAGCTCATGTTTCCGCTCCAGGAATCCGCCGCGTTCCGTCACCGCGTTCCGTGAGCGCGCGGAGAGCGCTAAAGACAGCAGAGCGGATCATTATACTACAGTTACATCATGCGTCTCAGGCGCGTCCCATGTGCAGAGGACCGGACCAAAGTGCACAGAAAACGTGTGTGCTGCTTTCTGTCACTCCTCAGACCCACTCCTCCTCTCCTCCTCCTCCTCCTCTTCCCCTCTCTCCTCCTCCTCTCCTCCTCCTCCTCTCCTTGCCCTCTCTCTCATCCTCCTTCTCCCCCTCTCTCCTCTCTCTCCTCTTCCTCACTCCTTCTCTCCTCCATCACCTCCTTCTCCTCCTCTCTATCTCTCTGTCTGTCACTATTCACATATAAACATAATTTGCTGAAGTTCTGAGCATCACTTTAGTGATGCTGCATCACTTTAGTGATGCTGCATCACTTTAGTGTCCTGCCCTAGAGCTGGTTCTGAACCTCCAGCCTCACAGGACAGCTGCTCTTGGATCATTATGTTATAATCTGGATATTTTAAATCACAGTATTCATCTAAAACTCTTATAAAAGAAACAAATCCACTGACTTCTGTATTAGAAAACTGTGGTGCCCAGTGGGAGCTGGCGTCGCTGTAAACGTCACAACAAAGAGCCGCATGCTGGTCGGCGCCCCCTATGGATAGCTGCACATCACACTAGAGAGCAGCCCATTTTTTCTCATTTGTACCAAAAGGACTACGTGATGCTGCCAAATCCTACAAGTATCACCGAGTGGGCGGAGGTGAAAACGGGGGTAGAGATCAGCAAAATGGCATTTTGAAAATAAGCGATTAAAAGATTACTCAAACATGAATCACTCCAAACACAACTTCAGGGGCTCAATGAGAGAAAACAACTAGAACATGGTTAAAAGCGACTCTGAAATAGTCCTGAGTATTAAATGTTTAGTTTTGATCCGGTGATGGAGAGGAGCTAAGGGAGGGATGACAGGAGAGAGGGGGAGAAAAGGGGGAAAGATGAAAGGAGGAAGGAATGGAGGGCGAGAGGACAGAGGGAGGAGGGGGAGGTGGAGAGGAGGAGGAGGATGAGAGGAGAGAAGAGAGGGAGAGAGGGAGAGAGGGGCTTCAGAATAAAGGGAATGAGAGAGAGTGAGGGAAAGAGGAGAGAGAGAAGGAGAGAAAAAAAAGATAGCGAGAAGGAGAAGGAGAGAGAGAGAGAGAAGATGGGGGAAAGGGAGAGGAGGAGGAGAGAGGGAGAGGAGAGGGCTGACAAGAGAAAAGGAGCCTGATGGATGAGAGTTCGGTCTTTGGTCTGTGACTAAATCTGCCCTGGACTGAAACTGGACCCTGAAACCCCACAGCGCTAACGCTAAAGCCTCAGCTAACACTAAAGCTGTGGCTAAAAGCTAATGCTAAAGCTAAGGCTGCTACTAATATCTGTGAAATGCTAATGAAGCTCTAAAAATATCAGACAGGGAGAAAAGAGGCTGAGAGACAAAAGGACTGAAACATGAGAGGGATCGTGTTTTTACTCAAGTCAAAGTCGACCTTCTTCATTCAGAAAAGTATATATATACTAAATACTGTTTTTAGCTTTACTGTGACAGCCAAACTCCGCTCTGGTCTCTGGGAGTTGTGAAAAGTGCTTATAAACTCATCCTGGTGAATAATTAGGATGCTCTGAATACATAAGGCAAGTGAGGAATAACTTTGGACCACTGCAAACTGTTTAAAATGAACTAGTTCTGTTTTACATGTTTGTTTGTTTTTATTAAAGGGGGGGTATTTTACATCTATAAATATTAAAGTTGTTAGATTAGTTCTATTATTATATTATCTGCAAACACATGACATATTTAGTTCATTTTACCTTTCATCATGTTCACCATCACCATGTTCTCCGAAAACAACATATTAACATGTTTTTATAAGTTTCATTTTTTGGGAAAGATCACTAGATTACTCATACTTGCATGGATGACATCTAAAGCCTCTTCAGGCATGTTTTTGATGATTGAAAAAGGTTAGAACATGGTAGAAACATTAAAAAATAAAACTTGAATAACACTCCCTTTATGAGTGTTTTCAGTCTGAATAATCTATTTCTTCCTTTTTCTGATAGCCTTTTATACAATTACAGCTCTGCGAAGAAATGATGCACCACCTCTATAAGACTTTAAAACTGTTAAACTGACAGAGATGACACTCAACTTTGGGTCAGTGTCAGTTTCATGTGGATAGGCCCAGTAATTACAGATATATTAACCAGAAACCAGAGCCTCTCCATCTCAGTCTAACGTTTGGGCTCAGAATGTTCAGATGTCAGTGCGACCCACCACAGGAAACACAAAGACAAATGATCTCAAACTGGGCCTAAACTGGGAGCTGTGCCACTTAGCAATGTAGCTTGGTGACTGTCTAAGGTGACCAGATGTCCCTGTTTACCCCAGGACAGTCCCAGTTTTGAGCCCCGTGTCTCCTGTCCCAGCTGATTTATACAAAACCAGTGATTTGTTCCAGTTTTATATAAGAAATATCCAGGTGTCCCTATTTTTTAACCAATCTTATCCCCTGCCAACAGTAAAAGAGGGGCATATACTGTCATTTGTTAAGCTAAAAGGCATTAAAAAATGTAAAAATACTGTAAGTCCCTTGCTCTTTTCACAGTATTTATACCAACATCCCAACCGGCTGTGTCCTGATTTTGATTTCTGAAAATCTGTCAATGTGCCTGTCAATAGAACCTTACCTGATTTGGTGACACGCTGAAGTTGCTATAGTAACTTTTAATCAAATTTACTCTTAGAAGATAAACAGTTTTACTCATAAATACTCAAAGTCTGTGAAAATTCTGTGAAAACAGAGCAGAGCTGAGTAAAGTCTGACTTCAGTAAAACCGCATTTTGAGAATTCTGGTCAAATACATTTGTTTTTGTTTCTGTTTCTAAGAATAATCTCTGTGAAAGTGTCAATGTGATGTGAACATATTTAAGCTGAGCAAAACTTCAAAGAGTTACACGGGTTAAATCAAGAAGGTGCCACATCGGGCGATAGCTGTGTCTTAGCGATGTGGTGACTTGCAATGAGCTTGGTGACAGACGGCGTTAATGTGAGGGTCAGTTTCATCATCGTTTAGCTTGTTGAGTTAGTGTGCTTATATGGTGACAGACGGCGTTAATGTGAGGGTCAGGTTCATCATCGCTTAGCTTGTTGAGTTAGTCTGTGTAAACCCTCAGTCGTCCAGGTCTGATCCATAGCAAAAGACAAAGTTTAAATCTGTCAACTGGACAAATCGTTGTTGGAGTGAAGACATTTCGCTGCTCATCCAAGCTGCTTGTTCTGGTCAGACTTCTTCAACGGTCAAATGTCTTCACTTTTACAACGATTTGTCCAGTTGACAGATTTGAAACTTCATCTTTCACTTGATGAGTTAGCGTGGTTGTTTGGTAACTGACGGCATGTATGTGAGGGTCAGGTTCATCATCGTTTAGCTTGATGAGTTAGCGAGGTTGTTTGGTGATGGAGTCTCGGCTCAGGTTTTAGACAGATTCTTGGACCTCCTTTATCATCGAGATATCCAGATCCTCCTCCTCAGGTTCTTAGGGGTGTTGGACCAATTACACTACAGTGCAAAAGACCTCTGTGCCCTGGTCCTGGTCGTGGCCCTGGTCCTGGTCCTGATCTTGGTCCTGGCCCTGGTCTGGTACCATCCTGACACATAGCACTGAAGGGTCCTACAGTTCACTAAAATTCAGTTCACTGTTTTCAAATAGAGCTGATAAATTGTGCAGTACCAGAATAACTAAAGGAGAGAGTGAAGGGGGAGGAGGGACGGGGTCTGGAGGACTAAAGGAGAGAGGGAAGGGGGAGGGAGGGATGAGGTCTGGAGGACTACAGGGGAGACTGAGTGGGAGGAGGGACGGGGTCTGGAGGACTAAAGGGAGAGAGTGAAGGGGGAGGAGGGACGGGGTTTGGAGGACTAAAGGGAGAGTGAAGGGGGAGGAGGGACGGGGTTCTGGAGGACTAAAGGAGAGAGTGAAGGGGGAGGAGGGGCGGGGTCTGGAGGACTAAAATTTTATAAACATTTTTTATAATCTTATAAAGTTTTATTCCAGGTACTGTCTTGCGTGTACTGTTCTTGTGTCCTTGGGCAAGGCACTCGTGTTGCCTGAGATATGTGTCTCCCTCAGTCTGCCCAGGGCACCAGACGAATGAACCTGAGACTCTTTCAATCTGAGACAATGTTTATGTAACGAGTGAATGTGTGGAGTGGGTCATAAACGAGCATCCATCACTGAGGAGCAAAAAAGAGAGGGGAGGAGGAAGTCTGCCCAGAGAGGGAGCGAGAGAAGGAGGAATTCTGCCCAGAGAGGGGAGAGAGTGTCCTCCTGACCAGAGAGGGAGGGAGAGAGCGAGAGAGAGATTCCTCGAGAGAGGGAGGACAGGGGGAGGAGAAGAGAAGGAAAGAGGAAAGGCAGAGGACAGAGGGAGGAGAGGGAGGGAGAGAGAGAGAGGAGAGAAGTCTTCCCAGAGAGGGCAGAGGAAAGAGGGAGGAGAGGGTGGGAGAGCGAGGAGACAGAGGGCAGGAGAGAGAGGGATGGGTTTGATCCGGGCGGAGAGTGGGAGGGAGAGGAAAGGAGAAGAGGAAGATGGAAGAGAAGAAGTGAGAGAGAGGAAAAAAAAAACATGTACAAGACAGGACTGAGGAGACGAGAGAGGGGGGAGGGAGAGAGAAGAGTAACAGGTTCAGGGCTTGAAAACATTCATACACACACAAACAGGTTTATGGTTCAACCCCCAGCTGTTCCCACGCCACTACCATTGTGTGCTTGGGCAAGACAATTCACCTTCCTTACCTCTGTGTGAATGTGTCATGTGACCTTCACCAGTGTGCAGTGAGTGAAGGAACGCGTCGGCCGCAAAAAGGCTGTTTAAGACTCTCACATCAGTCAAATTTATTCTTAGTGAGTGTGAGAGGCAGAGGAGGTGCGCTGACAGGACGAAGACAGGAGGAGGAGGAGAGGAGGAGGAGGAGAGGAGAGGAGAAGAGGAGAGGAGGGTGAATGAAAAGAGGAGAGGGGAAGACAGGAGCGGACGAGACAGACACAAGTGCAGTGAAACCAAATCTGCCCCAGAGATCAGGGTCCTGCTGTAGACATGATAAATGAGGCTTCAGTGGTGTGAGGGGGAGAGAGGGGGGGAGGAATGTAAAAGGGAGGAGGAGAGAGGGGAGGAAACGGGCAGGGAGGAGGAGGAGAGGGGAGGAGATGGGTAGGAAGGGGGAGAGGGGAGGTGTGTCAAAGGCGTAAAGAGGGGAGGAGAGGGGGAGTGTGAGTGAGAGAAGAGAGAGGAGGGAAGAAAGAGAGGAGCACTGGGGGGACAGGAGGAGAAGAGGGGAGGAGAAGTTGAGTGAAAGAGAGGAGAGAGAGAGAAGGGCGAAGAGGGAAGGGGTGAGAGGAGGAGGAGAGGGGAGGAGGGTGTCAGGAGGTGAGGGAAAGGGAGGAGGTGGCAAGTGAATGAGAGGACATGAGGAGAGGGAAGGAAGAGGGGAGGCAAGGAACGTAGGGAAGGGAGGAGAAGAGGGGAAGAGAGGAAAGTAGAAGGGAAGAGAGGGGAGGAGGAGAGTGGACAGAGGGAAGGGGGAGGTAACAGGTGTGGCGGAGGGGAGGGGAGAGGGGAGAGGGGAGAGGGGGAGGAGAAATGGGGGAAAAGGGAGGATGGGGGTGAGGAGGATTCTTTGGTATGGTGATATCATATCGTCAAAAGTTTCACAATAATATCGAGTTACAGGGGAAACTACATAGACCATTGTCATTAATCACTTTCAAATGTTAGTTCTTTAGATTACGACAGAACCAAAAAAAGAAAAAAAAAAGCAGCATATTCACACTTTTTGTTACCTCCACAAAATATCGCAACAAATATCGAACCGTTAGACATATTGTGAAGTCATATCAAAGGATTTGGGTGTTGTTACATCCCTAAAACAGAACAGCTCATAATACAAACTGTAACTTCCAGCTGAAGGTCCAGAGATCTGACCCCTGAGAGCTGAGGATTGGGATTTTTTTGGCACTGATCTGTAAAAAGTCAGATTTAAACTCACCATTCACAAGTTTAATCTGTCTTTATATAAATACACTGTTTCCTAGTACTTTTTCGGTATAGTTAGAAGTTTTTTTAGCCATTTGAACGCCCCCTGCAGGTGAAGTCTTGTGAGTGCAGTTTGGGTCAGATTCACAGAGATATGGAATCGTTTTGAGAGCTTTGGCCACGCCC
This sequence comes from Periophthalmus modestus, assembly GCA_019594935.1. Lineage (NCBI taxonomy): Eukaryota > Metazoa > Chordata > Actinopteri > Gobiiformes > Gobiidae > Periophthalmus > Periophthalmus modestus. Next base: position 6,759,137 of record JAIEZT010000019.1, on the reverse strand, counting down.
ATTTTCCCACGCCTTTAGTCAACTGCAGGTGTTTCTCAAACTGTGCTGCAGCTCCTTCTGGTGGGGAATTGGACTTCTGCATTATTTAGAGACCCACTTTCTGTCCTCCTTTGGATTGTTCTGTTAGAACCCCAGTGGAAATGATATAGACCACTTTCAGACCTGGTTTAGTCCTAGATTAGACCTGGATTAATCCTTTTATAGACGTGGTTTCTGCTGATCTGCTGATACTCGGAAAGCCAAATGTTTTCTTTGGGTGGAAAATTTGAGAGCTGCAGTAATAATCGGTAATAAAACTAGTATTGAAACTAGATATACTCATTTGAGCAAGTATTGGTACTGAAAACATAGTGTCATTGAATCAAATCTATTCTACCAACTGTTCTGTTCCATTCTTTAACCATGTTCTAGTGGTTTCTTCTCACTGAGCCTCTGAAGTTGTATTTGGAGTGATTCATGTTTGAGTAATCTTCAGTTTCTTTATTTCAAGATGCCATTTTGTTGATCTACCCCTGTTTTCACCTCCAACTGTGACATGTGCATTTCCTTTCCAGTTTTATTTTCTTAATCGATGATACTCGTAGGTTTCAGCAGCAGCGCGTAGTCATTTTGGTAGAAATTTTTTTTTAAAAGCGTGCTGCTCGCTAGTGTGATGTGCAGCTATCTATAGGAGGGGCCGACAGCATGCGGCGCTTTGTTGTGATGACGTTTACAGCAACGTCAGAAGTCAGTGGAGTTGTTTCTTTTATTAAGTGTTGTAGATGAATATTGTGATTTAAAATGTGGAAATTATAACATAATGATCCACAGGTTGTCAGAGATTATAACTATAGGGACACAAGCACAACAGGGCTGATTTAATGTGGATTTTTACTACAAATATTATCTAATTGGTATCGCATATCAGTTTCTTTAGTATCGAAATCGAGACAGTAATTTTAGTATCGAGGTCAGGTCTATTCTCCCACTGTATTTACTCAAACACATAACAGATTAACTATATGCATTCAAAATATGAAGAAATTTAGAATTTATTAAATCCCTCTTCACAGGAGCAGCTGATTTTTACTTTCACTCTCTGTTTATGTTTGTATTCTCAAAACAACACTCTCTAAAAGAACCAGTACAATAAAAGTGTTGCCTTTAAAATGTTCTGTTCCCGTTGGCCTGAACTTTCTGTGGTTCAGCACAAACATCAATATGATCTCATGTGACCCAAAGTGTTTGAAATGTCCTGATAAGAGAGTTTCTTTGAGGTTAAATATAAAAATAAGAAATAAAAGGGTATAAAATGTACTCTGTGTTCCTACCAGCTTTCTTGGGCACAGGCATGGCTCCGCTGGTGTTCGTCTGAGGCCGAGAGAGAGTTCGTTTTGGAGCTGGTGCGTCTTGAGGGGGTCGGACGGGTGCATGTGCTTTTATCACTCCACAGCACCCAAAGGAAGAAGGGAGGAGGGGGAAGAAAGAGGGGGACAGAGGGGACAGGGGGGATGGGGGGGACTGTCCATAGCACCCAAAGGAGAAGAGAGGAAAGGTTAGGGGGGGGTCTGCAGCGCCCGAAGGGTGGCAGGAGGGGGAAAGGGAAGAGAGAGAGGGTGGGATAGTGAGGGGGAGAGGGAGGAGAGGGGAGTGTACCTGCTTTTAACTCCGCAGTACCTAAAGGAGAAGGGAGAAGGGAGGGAAGGGAGGGGACGGGCGGAGGGCATGGAGGGGAGAGAGGGAGGAGAGAGAGATGGCATCCAGGAATCGCACGACAAAAACAGCATGGGGTAGAGGGTGGAGTGGGGTGGGGTGGAGTGGGTGGTGGTGGAGTGGGGTGGTGGTGGGGGGGGGAGCCACATGGCCGCAGCATGTGCACGTCAACATAAAACAACATACATCATCTACATCATCATGTTTAAAGCAAAACTCAGTCACTTTTCAGAGATCTTTTCTTCTCTTATAGACACTACAAATACAGACCCAAAAAACCAAAACATTTCACATATTTCAGAAAGAGTCAGGTTTTCCAGAGAACTCTCTTCGGGTGTCTGCCGTATTTCAAGTGAGAGAGAGAGAGGGGAGTGAGAGAGCAGCAGAGAGAGTCCAAAAAGCCGCAGAGAGAGAAAGAGATACAGAGAGAGAAAGATACACAGAGAGAGAAAGGAGAGAGAGCAGCAAAGACAAGAAAAAGAGAGAGGAGAGAGAGAGCAGCAGAGAAAGAGAACCAAAGAGAGAAAGAAAGAGAGAGATCAGCAGAGAGAGGGAGTGAGAGCAGCATGAGAAGAGTCCAAAAGAGCAGCAGAGGAGAGAAGAGGAAAGAGAAAGAGAGAAAGAGAGAGATCAGCAGAGAGAGCAGTAGAAGAGAGAGAGCAGCTGAGAGAGAGAGAGAGCGAAAGAAAGTTGGCAGGGAGAGAGAGCGCAGCAGAGAGAAGAGAGAGCAACAGAGCGAGAGGAGAGAGAGAAGAGAGAGAGAAAGAGTGGCAGGGGAGAGAGAGCGCAGCAGAGTCGATGAGAGAGAGAGAGAAAGAGCGAGCAGAGAGAACAGAGAGAAAAAGAGCAAGCAGAGAAAACAGAGAGAGAACAGAGCGAGCAGAGAGAACAGAGAGAGAGAAAAAGAAGCAAGAGCAGAGGAGAGAGAGAGACTTGACTTTTAAAAAATACATTTATTATGTGTCACTTGTCAGTTAAAAGAACGGCACAAAGCCATACAACACATCAACACAATCACACAACCATCACATGTTCCAGCCCTCCCTCACTGAACACAGAGTCCACCTCACTGTCCAGACTGCCACAAGGTCCTCCACCTGAGCCCCACCAGTGTGCTGTACACAAACTCTACTTTGAGCCGTTTTGCCCTAACTTGATCTCTTTTAAACAGGGAGCACCTTAACAACACTGTGGTCCCTTCATATAGAGTCTCCATCCAACCCAAACACACCATAGTGTTGAACAGGTTGTTATGTCTACCCCCGATCAATTCCTTCACCTGGTCAATTGACAGGAGACCAACTTTCAAGAGCAGTAGAGAGAGAGACAGCAAATAGAGGAGAGAGAGAGATGAGAGCAGAGAGAGAGAGAGAGAGAGAGAGACGAGAGAGAGAGAGAGGAGATAGGAAGAGGGAAAAAGAGAAAGAGCGAGCAGTAGAGAGAGAAAGAGAGAGACAAAGAGAGAGATCAACAGAGAGAGAGAGAGAGAGACGAGAGAGAGAGCAGAGCAGCGACGACAGGAGCTTCTAACCAACACCCTGATGGAACCATCGCAGGGAACTTAGAGGGACGAGCTCCTCCATTATTTTAGAAACTATCTGATTCTAGAGCTCTACAGTCTGCCATTATTCACTCACACTCTGTGGTATAGCTTCTGTAGCCACACCTGTCCTGAGGCAGACTTATAGAGATGTGTCTGCCAATCTGTGCCATCAGCTGCTCCAGCACCACCACTTGCTGCCCTCTCTCCTACACGGGCAAGGGTGGTGAAAGATGTCTTGCCTAAGGACACAATAGTCTGCAGTGGTCTGAGCTCAGTTGTTGAGATGAGGGCTCCATGGAGCCACTGCCCGATGCTCCGGAATCAAACCAGCAACCTGAGAGGTTCTAACAGAAGATCAGTGCTGCTGCTGTCTGCACTGTTCAAGCAATAGTGGCAAGAAACACGGCTTCGCATACCACATGACGGCGCTCGGACCAATCAGAGCGAGAGGTAGACACTCTCGCTCCAGGCGGGTCAGAGAGCGTATCGCCCGCTCCCCAGTACACTTCCCCCAGGCTGTGTCCAGAGAGAGCAGATCTTCCATCTACCATATGCTTCCACCAGGCCGTTGTCAGCGAGCGGATCTCCACCCCTCCCCAGACAATCTTCTCCTCAGATGGCTCCTGAGGCGTCTCATGGCCTTCTCAGAAATACACAATAAAAGGAACTTACTTCAAGCTGTATATGGTGCAACAGTAAAACAGTTTAACAGAAAAGTTCAATATTTTAATAGCAAAATATAAACAGTTACAATACGAGCATGCATACAAACACATCTCTCCAGCATCAGGTCCTCTCTCAAGCAGGAGCAGCAGCTCTAGCCCGAGCTCCTCTGTATTGAGGGCAGCGGCTGTACACATAACATGTGCGGTCTTTCCCCATAATCCTCCTGTCTGTTATTTATCAGAGGCACTTTTATTGCGTCATTTAGTTAGCGGCACAGATCTGACAGGCAGTCCGTGCCCCTGCACCGGCCCCCCGCACCTCTCACGTTGGCTTAAACTAATGAGTCAGGTCGACCCCTGCGGTGCCACAGACCCACCACACACATAAGCCAACAGCGCCACCCCCTACCTAATATACGAAGCGCTAATGTAGTTCGAGCGACAAAGCTAAAGGGAGGTTAAAGAGCATTCTTTTCTTCCACTTTACCCGGACGGGGACACGAGACTTGTCCACGTAGAGAAGACCAAGAAAGTCTTTTCATTCAGGCCGATGTGTCCATTTGAGCCGCTCAATTTGAGGCACTCCAAGGTCTTGCCTGGGAGGGAGGTTCCTGTAGTATGGCATTAAATGAATATTCTATTCTCAGTATTAAGGAGAATACTTTTAAAAAAGGTATTTAGTGGAACTTACTGAATACCCGCATTTACAATATAGTTTTTGTAATTGCAATCAGATACGTGGTCCAATCAGAGTACCGTGTTCCTGAAGACTCAGAATACTTTACTTCATTTAGATTATAGAGTAAAAACGCAATATAGGATTTTAGAATAACAGCTTCATGTTTGTTTCACTTGTTTGTTCGGCATTCATTTATCCCTGATCTGAGTGTTCTCAAAATCAGGCACCTAGCCTCACCACAAAGCAGGGTTTTACATGTTTTTCTGACTGATTCTGTGCAGTTCCTGAGCGTACATTGCATGAAGTACTGCCATGGATTCTTTCATTTTTAAGAAAACGTACTGTACTCTGAATACCCCACCAATGGAAACCATACCTGAGTACAGTTACTCAGAATGTGAACGTCTGGGTCTATGTATTCAGTTCCCCAAAATGTCTATCTCTATACTTTTATATCCGTTCGTGTTGAAGGGACAATTCTGTTCTTTTGTGTCCTTGGGTTAAAGCATGATGTATCTCCACCTCACTCCTTCTAGTTCGCTTATCAGGGTTAAACAGTGTCTGGGAGACAGTAGAGGACCCATCCCAATCTTGCGGCTGGTCCTTGGTCATGGACCTTGTGCTGGAGGATCTGACCTGTTGTGCCTGAAAGCTTGTGGCAGTTTGTATGTCCTACTGACCCTTTATGAGAATTCCATGTTTTATAAAGGAGCACCTCTGACCTGTAACACCTTCTTCTAGACCTGTCCGACGTGACACATTTGATACAGAGTAATATCCCCACTGTTTCAAAAATGCTCATATTGAAACAACGTTATTCCCACTGACACAACGCAGGGAGGTCCCCGTGAAACCATTTTAAATAACAATTACAAGCTCATTACAAGGGACTGAGCTGTAAATCAAATAAACAGCAGAGTAAAATGATGAAGGCTAATTATGCTATCGAAGTTATTTATTCTACTTCTGTTCATCTCAGCTCAATGGACCTTTTGGCAATGGCCAAAAATCTCCCCACCAGCACAGAAAATGTAACAAAAGATAAATACCTCTATGAAGACACTAAAAGAATAGAAAGTGATGGGGAGGAGGGGCTGTAGTCCTGGAGACCTAAGGGGAGAGTGAGGGTCTGCAGACTTGGTGCGGGGTCTAGATGACTAAAGGAAAGGGAGGAGGCTGTGAGGTTCTGGAGGACAAAGGGGGCGCCTGAGGGGGGTTGAGTTGTGGGGTCTTGAGGGTGCTATCGGAACCAGTGTTGAAAAAGAACGGATTCCACACCTTGTCAACCACTCCGCCCTGCTGCCAAGGTGTTTTTCGGCAACAACCTCATGGTGCAATCAGTTGTAGTTAGTTCCTGTGATGCTTGACAACTACTAGTGAAATAGCCACAGTACAAATTTTAGATTTAGCACATTGTTGACGCAGAAAGCTGCAAAGTTACTTAGTTTAAGCACTGAAGTTTGCCCAAAAAAGGTCTAGGAAAACAGGTTGTCCATGATTTGGCTCTGTTGGCGTGCCTTTCAGTCAACTCGTTGTTCTTGAGGATTTCTAAAAATGTACGCCGGATAAAAGAGGAATCATTGTTGTGATTGGACACGGTTTGTTTTTGACACAGCGCTCTGAGGTGAGGTGGCACCGGCCAGCTGCGCAAGCAGGTCTGTGCGCTTGTGTCTCCTCATGTGAACGTGTATTGCCCATCTCAAAGTAGTCAGGGCAGACCCAAGGGACATAAATGCCCTCCTACACCGCTCAGCTCCTCCTCACGGGGATCCTCCCAAACCCTCCTCCCCACTCCTCATCCCCATCCTCAGCCCTCCTTGTTTTTTGTCCCGTCTCAGGAGATGCCTCTTCGTGTGACGGTTGCGCATGTAGTTTGGTCTGAAAATTCTGCAAAATCACGTTATAAACTCACCATGGTGAATTAATGATATAGGATCTGCTGAATGAATCAGGTAAGTGAGGGAGATAAACTTGGCCCACTGCAACGTTGTTAACATGTTCTGTTGATTCTCAGCGTTTTTAAGGGTTGCAAGTTTTAGTTAACACAAAAGATCCTGTTCGCTTTAGTGACCTGACAATGCACACATTTGAGTTTAGAAGCTCATTGACAAACCAGTTTTTAAACATCAAGCCCGAAGATTTACCATGTCCACTTTTCCTGTAGGCCCAACAAAAGTGTCGAATAATGAAAGTAGCAAAGTATGGCAAAAACAATTTGTATAAATAATATGTGTTTAACATGAGTGTAACAGGACACAGTGCACAAGACAAAACACAAGCATTTGACATGACTTTACAGTTTGTGAGAGTATAAGGTCTATTACATAAGGGTTGCGGTTGCTGTCCGACCTGTGTAGAAACAAGGGACCTAAGGTGAGGTGTGACGTCATCCACAGCGTTCAGGCTCCAGTCAAATGAAGCCTCGTCGAGGCTAGCGCAGTTATAGGGCGCCAATTTAGAGTTGAGTTCCCCCCCTGGATATGCTGGAAGGGTCGGCGTGTGTATCATCAGCAACCAAAGAGCCATCTGGCTTTTTCGAGCGGTGTGGCTGGGTTGTTGAAGATCATGCCTTCTTCATGCAGGGCACCACTGGTTTAGCATGAGAGTGGTCAGTCAAACCTTTTGCAAACATTAGTAGGAGTGCCGCCCTGAGAAGCACTCCGCGGCACCTGATTTGTCTGTTATTAATGGTTTAGCAAACTCTATATCCCAGGATCATCTACATGATCCTGGTTTTATGTGATCTAAAGCCCAGGATCCATGTATATGGGTTAAAACAAATATCTTAAGACCAAAGGACGATGGCGACAGCAGCATGAGCATCAGCAATAGTTAGTTCGTATTTGGAACGCGCGCCACTAGAGGTCTCTCTATGTCCCATGTATATGTATGTAGTCTATGGTATGCTGTACAGGTTTGGAATGGCATAAAGGTTATCTATGAGCATAAGGGTGAAGAGTGTTGTGAAGTTATGTTCTGTGGTTATGCAGAGCTGTAGGGCCCTAAATACAGGGGTGATTAGACACTGTGCCACTGGGCGGAGTAGAACTTCTCTTAATCTTTACGACGTCATATGAGTGTTTTTGCTTCAGCATAAATATTCTTTATCCGTTTAATACTATGACGGACGTCCAGGCTTCGCCTTATGTCGGTTATATAACGTGCTCCCTCGGTGGCACCTGTCGGCTGTGGTTTACGACTGTTTTTTAGTTCAAAAGTTCATGTGGCCCAGTGTCAGGATTACGGTGCTGCGAACGAGAGGCTACAAACCCTTCTAACCCCGGGGCCGCGTTTAAGGAACTATAACCCCCAGGCCCTAACATCAGGAAACAGCCACCATTTCAGGGACAGACGCCATGACATGAGCCATATTTGGTTGAAAAACTGATTTTTTTTAACACTTTGTAACCCTATCCAACAGTGACCACTCTGACACATCCCCGCCTTAACCAGTGCACACAACACATTTTCGGTCCTCGCAATGTGAACCACGTTGTACTTTTCAAGGTGTGTGTGATAACTAAATGGGTCCTTGTTCCGTAAACTCACAGTAAATTTATTTCAATTTCCCACATTTATTAATTTCGAGTTTTTTCAGATATTCAACTTAACTAGAACAA
>JAIEZT010000019.1:6711809-6750838 GCA_019594935.1 Periophthalmus modestus | reverse complement strand
ACATCAAACAGATTAAACTTGTGAATGTTTAGTTGATCTGCTTGTATATAAGTCAGCTACGATTATACTCGATCTGAGTTAATTGATTGACCTGAACTTAAAGGCCCCACAGCTCTCAGGATCTGACTGACCGGGAACTGAACCCCATGACATGATGTGGGACGCAGCCTGGACTCTTTGCAGAAGTGGTTTCTATGTATGTGAGTTATAGGTTTCATCTTCGTGTGAGCAGCAGGAGTAATGTGAGACGATCAGGTGGCTGTGCACGCGGTAGGGCCTGCCCCCTGTCCCTGCACCTGTCTCCCTGCACCTGTCCCCTGCACCTGTCCCCTGTAGGGCTGTCAAAAGTCGAAAAACTAGATACTCATTGTTTGCAGGTATTGATACTAAAAATATCCCCATTCACAGGACAGAAATGAACCTTTCCTGAATATCTTTAGAATGATCTTGAGCTGTATCAGAACAAGTCTAAGACACACAGACTAGTATACACCCATGGACCACGATGAAAACTACTGGACATTGAGGGATTGCACACATATAAGGTCACATAGGAATAGGATATAAAAGAAATACTACCATTTAATGTTGAAAATCACATTCTATTGTTTTTATCGCGCCGTGGTATCGGAATCGATATCGAGTATCGAGTAGGTTCCTCACTAAAACACACTCAAGATCATTTGATTTAAGATTTTACTAAAAATCACACTTTTTTGGCACATTTTTTTGGTTTACATGTTACTTTCTCGGTTGGAAAATCATGACGTCACACTTCAATATCACCCCACCAAATTAAATAAAAAAAATGTGTGAATCATAAAAGCCTGTCACGCGTACTTTAGACTCAGTTAAATGCGTTTTAGACTCAGTTAAATATGTGTTATCTTTGACAGTGACAAAGCCGCGTGTCTCTCTCGGAGCCAATCAGATATCACGTTTCCGCGCCTCAGAGATGCGCGGATCCATAAATCTGCTCCGCTCTCATCACTGTCTTCAGCTTGCGCGCGACCCTGCCGCCTCCTGCCGCGGCAGCTCATGTTTCCGCTCCAGGAATCCGCCGCGTTCCGTCACCGCGCGTCCGTGAGCGCGCGGAGAGCGCGCTAAAGACAGCAGAGCGGGGATCATTATACTACAGTTACATCATGCGTCTCAGGCGCGTCCCAGGTGCAGAGGACCGGACCAAAGTGCACAGAAAACGTGTGTGCTGCTTTCTGTCACTCCTCAGACCCACTCCTCCTCTCCTCCTCTCCTCCTCTCTTCCCATCTCTCTCCCCTCTCCTCTCCTCCTCCTCCTCCTCCTCCTCCTCCCTTGCCCTCTCTCTCATCCTCCTTCTCCCCCTCTCTCCTCTCTCTCTCCTCTTCCTCACTCCTTCTCTCCTCCATCACCTCCTTCTCCTCTCCTCTCTATCTCTCTGTCTGTCACTATTCACATAAAAAATATTGCTGAATTTGAGCTGACTTCTGATGCATCACTTTAGTGATGCTGCATCACTTTAGTGTCCTGCCCTAGAGCTGGTTCTGAACCTCCAGCCTCACAGGACAGCTGCTCTTGGATCATTATGTTATAATCTGGATATTTTAAATCACAGTATCATCTAAAACACTCTTAATAAAGAAAACAAATCCCACTGACTTCTGTATTAGAAAACTGTGGTGCCCAGTGGGAGCTGGCGTCGCTGTAAACGTCACAACAAAGAGCCGCATGCTGTCGGCGCCCCCTATGGATAGCTGCACATCACACTAGAGAGCAGCCCATTTTTTCTCATTTGTACCAAAGGACTACGTGATGCTGCCCAAAATCCTACAAGTATCACCGAGGGGCGGGCGGTGAACATGAAAAAACGGGGGTAGATCAGCAAAAATGGCATTTTGAAAATAAGCGATTAAAGATTACTCAAACATGAATCACTCCAACACAACTTTCAGGGGCTCAATGAGAAGAAACAACTAGAACATGGTTAAAAGCGACTCTGAAATAGTCCCGAGTATTAAAGTTTAGTTTTGATCCGGTGATGGAGAGGAGAGCTAAGGGAGGGATGACAGGAGAGAGGGGGAGAAAAGGGGGAAAGATGAAAGGAGGAATGGAGGGCGAGAGGACAGAGGGAGGAGGGGGAGGTGGAGAGGGAGGATGAGAGGAGAGAAAGAGAGGGAGAGAGGGAGAGAGGGGCTTCAGAATAAAGGGAATGAGAGAGAGTGAGGGAAAGAGGAGAGAGAGAGAAGGAGAGAAAAAAGATAGCGAGAAGGAGAAGGGGAGAGAGAGAGAGAAGAGAAGATGGGGAAAGGGGAGGAGGAGGAGGATGAGAGAGAGGGAGAGGAGGAGAGGGCTGACAAGAGAAAAGGAGCCTGATGGATGAGAGTTCGGTCTTTGGTCTGTGACTAAATCTGCCCTGGACTGAAACTGGACCCTGAAACCCCACAGCGCTAACGCTAAAGCCTCAGCTAACACTAAAGCTGCTGGCTAAAGCTAATGCTAAAGCTAAGGCTGCTACTAATCTGTGAAATGCTAATGAAGCTCTAAAAATATCAGACAGGGAGAAACAGGCTGAGAGACAAAAGGACTGAAACATGAGAGGGATCGTGTTTTTACTCAAGTCAAAGTCGACCTCTTCATTCAGAAAAGTATTATATACTAATACTTGTTTTTAGCTTTACTGTGACAGCCAAACTCCGCTCTGTCTCTGGGAGTTGTGAAAAGTGCTTATAAAACTCATCCTGGTGAATAATTAGGATGCTCTGAATACATAAGGCAAGTGAGGAATAACTTTGGACCACTGCAAACTGTTTAAAATGAAACTAGTTCTGTTTTACATGTTTGTTTGTTTTATTAAAGGGGGGTATATTTTACATCTATAAATATTAAAGTTGTTTAGATTAGTTCTATTATTATATTATCTGCAAACACATGACATATTTAGTTCATTTTTACCTTTCATCATGTTCACCATCACCAGTTCTCCGAAAACAACATATTAACATGTTTATAAGTTTCATTTTTTGGGGAAAGATCACACTAGATTACTCATACTTGCATGGATGACATCTAAAGCCTCTTCAGGCATGTTTTTGATGATTGAAAAAAAAAGTTAGAACATGGTAGAAACATTAAAAAATAAAACTTGAATAACACTCCCTTATGAGTTGTTTCAGTCTGAATAATCTATTTCTTCCTTTTTCTGATAGCCTTTTATACAATTACAGCTCTGCGAAGAAATGATGCACCACTCTATAAGACTTTAAAACTGTTTAAACTGACAGAGATGACACTCAACTTTGGGTCAGTGTCAGTTTCATGTGGATAGGCCAGTAATTACAGATATATTAACCAGAAACCAGAGCCTCTCCATCTCAGTCTAACGTTTGGGCTCAGAATGTTCAGATGTCAGTGCGACCCACCACAGGAAACACAAAGACAAATGATCTCAAACTGGGCCTAAACTGGGCTGTGCCACTTAGCAATGTAGCTTGGTGACTGTCTAAGGTGACCAGATGTCCCTGTTTACCCCAGGACAGTCCCAGTTTTGAGCCCCGTGTCTCCTGTCCCAGCTGATTTATACAAAACCAGTGATTTGTTCCAGTTTTATATAAGAAATATCCCAGGTGTCCCTATTTTTTACCAATCTTATCCCTGCCAACAGTAAAGAGGGGCATATACTGTCATTTGTTAAGCTAAAAGGCATTAAAAAATGTAAAAATACTGTAAGTCCCTTGCTCTTTTCACAGTATTTATACCAACATCCCAACCTGGCTGTGTCCTGATTTTGATTTCTGAAAATCTGTCAATGTGCCTGTCAATAGAACCTTACCTGATTTGGTGACACGCTGAAGTTGCTATAGTAAACTTTTAATCAAATTTACTCTTAGAAGATAAAACAGTTTTACTCATAAATACTCAAAGTCTGTGAAAATTCTGTGTGAAAACGAGCAGAGCTGAGTAAAAAGTCTGACTTCAGTAAAACCGCATTTTGAGAATTCTGGTCAAATACATTTGTTTTTGTTTCTGTTTCTAAGAATAATCTCTGTGAAAGTGTCAATGTGATGTGAACATATTTAAGCTGAGCAAAACTTCAAAGAGTTACACGGGTTAAATCAAGAAGGTGCCACATCGGGCGATAGCTGTGTCTTAGCGATGTGGTGACTTGCAATGAGCTTGGTGACAGACGGCGTTAATGTGAGGGTCAGTTTTCATCGTTTAGCTTGTTGAGTTAGTGTGCTTATATGGTGACAGACGGCGTTAATGTGAGGGTCAGGTTCATCATCGCTTAGCTTGTTGAGTTAGTCTGTGTAAACCCTCAGTCGTCCAGGTCTGATTCATCGTCCCATAGCAAAAGACAAAGTTTAAATCTGTCAACTGGACAAATCGTTGTTGGAGTGAAGACATTTCGCGCTGCTCATCCAAGCTGCTTGTTCTGGTCAGACTTCTTCAACGGTCAAATGTCTTCACTTTTACAACGATTGTCCATTGACAGATTGAAACTTCATCTTTCACTTGATGAGTTAGCGTGGTTGTTTGGTAACTGACGGCATGTATGTGAGGGTCAGGTTCATCATCGTTTAGCTTGATGAGTTAGCAGAGGTTGTTTGGTGATGGAGTCTCGGCTCAGGTTTAGACAGATTCTTGGACCTCCTTTATCATCGAGATATCCAGATCCTCCTCCTCAGGTTCTTAGGGTTGGACCAATTACACTACAGTGCAAAAGACCTCTGTGCCCTGGTCCTGGTCGTGGCCCTGGTCCTGGTCCTGATCTTGGTCCTGGCCCTGGTCCTGGTACCATCCTGACACATAGCACTGAAGGGTCCTACAGTTCACTAAAAATTCAGTTCACTGTTTTCAAATAGAGCTGATAAATTGTGCAGTACCAGAATAACTAAAGGAGAGAGTGAAGGGGGAGGAGGGACGGGGTCTGGAGGACTAAAGGAGAGAGTGAAGGGGGAGGAGGGGGGATGAGGTCTGGAGGACTACAGGGGAGACTGAGTGGGAGGAGGGACGGGGTCTGGAGGACTAAAAGGGAGAGTGGAAGGGGGAGGAGGGACGGGGTTTGGAGGACTAAAGGGAGAGTGAAGGGGGAGGAGGGACGGGGTCTGGAGGACTAAAGGAGAGAGTGAAGGGGGGAGGAGGGGCGGGGGGGGTCTGGAGGACTAAAATTTATAACATTTTTTTATAATCTTATAAAGTTTTATTCCAGGTACTGTCTTGCGTGTACTGTTCTTGTGTCCTTGGGCAAGGCACTCGTGTTGCCTGAGATATGTGTCTCCCTCAGTCTGCCCCAGGGCACCAGACGAATGAAACTGAGACTCTTTCAATCTGAGACAATTGTTATGTAACGAGTGAATGTGTGGAGTGGGTCATAAACGAGCATCCATCACTGAGGAGCAAAAAAAGAGAGGGAGGAGGAAGTCTGCCCAGAGAGGGAGCGAGAGAAGGAGGAATTCTGCCCAGAGAGGGGAGAGAGTGTCCTCCTTGACCAGAGAGGGAGGGAGGAGAGCGAGAGAGAGAGAGAGGGAGGACAGGGGGAGAGAAAGAGAAGGAAAGAGGAAAGGCAGAGGACAGAGGGAGGAGAGGGAGGGAGAGAGAGAGGGAGGAAGTCTTCCCCAGAGAGGGCAGAGGAAAGAGGGAGGAGAGGGTGGGAGAGCGAGGGAGACAGAGGGCAGGAGAGAGAGGGATGGGTTTGATCCGGGCGGAGAGTGGGAGGAGAGGAAGAGAGAGAGAGGAAGATGGAAGAGAAGAAGTGAGAGAGAGGAGGAAAAAAAAAATGTACAAGACAGGAACTGAGGAGGAGACGAGAGAGGGGGGAGGGAGGAGAAGAGTAACAGGTTCAGGGCTTGAAAAAACATTCATACACACACAAAACAGGTTTATGGTTCAACCCCAGCTGTTCCCACGCACTACCATTGTGTGCTTGGGCAAGACAATTCACCTTCCTTACCTCTGTGTGAATGTGTCATGTGACCTTCACCAGTGTGCAGTGAGTGAAGGAACGCGTCGGCCGCAAAAAGGCTGTTTAAGACTCTCACATCAGTCAAATTTATTCTTAGTGAGTGTGAGAGGCAGAGGAGGTGCGCTGACAGGACGAAGACAGGAGGAGGAGGAGAGGAGGAGGAGGAGAGGAGGAGGAGAAGAGGGAGAGGAGGGTGAATGAAAAGAGGAGAGGGGAAGACAGGAGCGGACGAGACAGACACAAGTGCAGTGAAACCAAATCTGCCCCAGAGATCAGGGTCCTGCTGTAGACATGATAAAATGAGGCTTCAGTGGTGTGAGGGGAGAGAGGGGGAGGAATGTAAAAGGGAGGAGGAGAGGGGGGGGAAACGGGCAGGGAGGAGGAGGGAGAGGGGAGGAGATGGGTAGGAAGGGGGAGAGGGGAGGTGTGTCAAAGGCGTAAAGAGGGGAGGAGAGGGGGAGTGAGTGAGAGAAGAGAGAGGAGGGAAGAAGAGAGGAGCACTGGGGGGACAGGAGGAGAAGAGGGGAGGAGAAAGTTGAGTGAAAAAGAGAGGAGAGAGAGAAGGGCGAAGAGGGAAGGGGTGAGAGGAGGAGGAGAGGGGAGAGAGGTGTCAGGAGGTGAGGGAAAGGGAGGAGGTGGCAAGTGAATGAGAGGACATGAGGAGAGGGAAGGAAGAGGGGAGGCAAGGAACGTAGGAAGGGAGGAGAAGAGGGGAAGAGAGGAAAGTAGAAGGGAAGAGAGGGGAGGAGGAGAGTGGACAGAGGGAAGGGGGAGGTAACAGGTGTGGCGGAGGGGAGGGGAGAGGGGAGAGGGGAGAGGGGAGGAGAAATGGGGGAAAGGGAGGATGGGGGTGAGGAGGATTCTTTGGTATGGTGATATCATATCGTCAAAAGTTTCACAATAATATCGAGTTACAGGGGAACTACATAGACCATTGTCATTAATCACTTTCAAATGTTAGTTCTTTAGATTACGACAGAACCAAAAAAAAAAAAAAAAAAAAAGCAGCATATTCACACTTTTGTTACCTCCACAAAATATCGCAACAAATATCGAACCGTTAGACATATTGTGAAGTCATATCAAAGGATTTGGGTGTTGTTACATCCCTAAACAGAACAGCTCATAATACAAACTGTAACTTCCAGCTGAAGGTCCAGAGATCTGACCCCTGAGAGCTGAGGATTTGGATTTTTTTGGCACTGATCTGTAAAAAGTCAGATTAAACTCACCATTCACAAGTTTAATCTGTCTTTATATAAATACACTGTTTCCTAGTACTTTTTCGGTATAGTTAGAAGTTTTCGCATGAACGCCCCCTGCAGGTGAAGTCTTGTGAGTGCAGTTTGGGTCAGATTCACAGAGATATGGAATCGTTTTGAGAGCTTTGGCCACGCCCATTTTCCCACGCCTTTAGTCAACTGCAGGTGTTTCTCAAACTGTGCTGCAGCTCCTTCTGGTGGGAATTGGACTTCTGCATTATTTAGAGACCCACTTTCTGTCCTCCTTTGGATTGTTTCTGTTAGAACCCCAGTGGAAATGATATAGACCACTTTCAGACCTGGTTTAGTCCTAGATTAGACCTGGATTAATCCTTTTATAGACGTGGTTTAGATCTGCTGATACTCGGAAAGCCAAATGTTTCTTTGGTGTGGAAAATTTGAGAGCTGCAGTAATAATCGGTAATAAAACTAGTATTGAAACTAGATACTCATTTGAGCAAGTATTGGTACTGAAAACATAGTGTCATTGAATCAAATCTATTCTACAAACTGTTCTGTTCCATTCTTTAACCATGTTCTAGTGGTTTCTTCTCACTGAGCCTCTGAAGTTGTATTTGGAGTGATTCATGTTTGAGTAATCTTCAGTTTCTTATTTTCAAGATGCCATTTTGTTGATCTACCCCTGTTTTCACCTCCAACTGTGACATGTGCATTTCCTTTTCCAGTTTTATTTTCTTAATCGATGATACTCGTAGGTTTCAGCAGCAGCGCGTAGTCATTTTGGTAGAAATTTTTTTTTAAAAAGCGTGCTGCTCGCTAGTGTGATGTGCAGCTATCTATAGGAGGGGCCGACAGCATGCGGCGCTTTGTGTGTGACGTGACGTTTACAGCAACGTCAGAAGTCAGTGGAGTTGTTTCTTTTATTAAGTTGTTGTAGATGAATATTGTGATTTAAAATGTGGAAATTATAACATAATGATCCACAGGTGTCAGAGATTATAACTATAGGGACACAAGCACAACAGGGCTGATTTAATGTGGATTTTACTACAAATATTATCTAATTGGTATCGCATATCAGTTTCTTTAGTATCGAAATCGAGACAGTAATTTTAGTATCGAGGTCAGGTCTATTCTCCCACTGTATTTACTCAAACACATAACAGATTAACTATATGCATTCAAAATATGAAGAAATTTAGAATTTATTAAATCCCTCTTCACAGGAGCAGCTGATTTTTACTTTCACTCTCTGTTTATGTTTGTATTCTCAAAACAACACTCTCTAAAAGAACCAGTACAATAAAAGTGTTGCCTTTAAAATGTTCTGTTCCCGTTGGCCTGAACTTTCTGTGGTTCAGCACAAACATCAATATGATCTCATGTGACCCAAAGTGTTTGAAATGTCCTGATAAGAGAGTTTTCTTTGAGGTTAAATATAAAAATAAGAAATAAAAGGGTATAAATGTACTCTGTGTTCCTACCAGCTTTCTTGGGCACAGGCATGGCTCCGCTGGTGTTCGTCTGAGGCCGGAGAGGTCGGTTTGGAGCTGGTGCGTCTTTGAGGTGGGTCGGACGGGTGCATGTGCTTTTATCAACTCCACAGCACCCAAAGGAGAAGGGAGGAGGGGGAAAGAGAGGGGACAGAGGGGACAGGGGGGATGGGGGGACTGTCCATAGCACCCAAAGGAGAAGAGAGGAAAGGTTAGGGGGGGTCTGCAGCGCCCGAAGGGTGGCAGGAGGGGGAAAGGGAAAAGAGAGAGAGGTGGGATAGTGAGGGGGAGAGGGAGGAGAGGGGAGTGTACCTGCTTTAACTCCGCAGTACCTAAAGGAGAAGGGAGGAAGGGAGGGGACGGGCGGGCATGGAGGGGAGAGAGGGAGGAGAGAGAGATGGCATCCAGGAATCGCACGACAAACAGCATGGGGTAGAGGGTGGAGTGGGGTGGTGGTGGAGTGGGGTGGTGGAGTGGGGGGTGGTGGGGGGGAGCCACATGGCCGCAGCATGTGCACGTCAACATAAACAACATTACATCATTACATCATGTTTAAAGCAAAACTCAGTCACTTTTCAGAGATCTTTTCTTCTCTTATAGACACTACAAATACAGACAAAAACCAAAACATTTCACATATTTCAGAAAGAGTCAGGTTTTCCAGAGAACTCTCTTCGGGTGTCTGCCGTATTTCAAGTGAGAGAGAGAGAGGGGAGTGAGAGAGCAGCAGAGAGAGTCAAAAAGCCGCAGAGAGAGAAAGAGATACAGAGAGAGAGAAAGAGAAGAAAGAGATACAGAGAGAAAAGAGAGAGAGCAGCAAAAAGACAGAAAAAGAGAGAGAGAGAGAGAGCAGAGAGAGCAGCAGAGAGAGGAAAGAGAACCAAAGAGAGAAAGAGAGAGATCAGCAGAGAGAGGGAGTGAGAGCAGCAGAGAGAGTCAAAAAGCAGCAGAGAGAAAGAGAAAGAGAAAGAGAGAAAGAGAGAGATCAGCAGAGAGAGCAGTAGAAAGAGAGAGAGCAGCTGAGAGAGAGAGAGCGAAAGAGTGGCAGGGAGAGAGAGCGCAGCAGAGAGAGAGAGAGCAACAGAGCGAGAGAGAGAGAGAGAGAGAGAAAGAGTGGCAGGGGGAGAGAGAGCGCAGCAGAGCGAGAGAGAGAGAGAGAAAGAGCGAGCAGAGAGAACAGAGAGAAAAAGAGCAAGCAGAGAAAACAGAGAGAGAAACAGAGCGAGCAGAGAGAACAGAGAGAGAAAAAGAGCAAGCAGAGAGAGAGAGACTTTGACTTTTAAAAATACATTTATTATGTGTCACTTGTCAGTTAAAAGAACGGCACAAAGCCATACAACACAATCACACAATCACACAACCATCACATGTTCCAGCCCCTCCCTCACTGAACACAGAGTCCACCTCACTGTCCAGACTGCCACAAGGTCCTCCACCTGCCCCACCAGTGTGCTGTACACAAAACTCTACTTTGAGCCGTTGCCCTAAAACTGATCTCTTTAACAGGAGCACCCTTAACAACACTGTGGTCCCTTCATATAGAGTCTCCATCCAACCCAAACACACCCATAGTGTTGAACAGGTTGTTATGGTCTACCCGATCAAATTCCTTCACCTGGTCAATTGACAGGAGAGACCAACTTTCAAGAGCAGTAGAGAGAAAGCAGTAGAGAAAGGAGAGAGCAGAGCAGAGAGAGAGAGAGAGAGAGGAGGAGAGAGAGAGAGAGAGAGAGAGAGAGGGAAAGAGAAAGAGCGAAGCGAGCAGTAGAGAGAGAAAGAGAGAGACAAAGAGAGAGATCAACAGAGAGAGAGAGAGACAGAGAGAGAGCAGAGCGACGACAGGAGCTTTCTAACACCCTGATGAACCATCGCAGGGACTTAGAGGGACGAGCTCCTCCATTATTTTAGAAACTATCTGATTCTAGAGCTCTACAGTCTGCCATTATTCACTCCACACTCTGTGATACTTCTGTAGCCACACCTGTCCTGAGGCAGACTTATAGAGATGTGTCTGCCAATCTGTGCCATCAGCTGCTCCCAAGCACCACCACTTGCTGCCCTCTCTCCTACACGGGCAAGGGGTGGTGAAGTGTCTTGCCTAAGGACACAATAGTCTGCAGTGGTCTGAGCTCAGGTTGGTGGATGAGGGCTCCATTGAGCCACTGCCCCGATGCTCCGGAATCAAACCAGCAACCTGAGAGGTTCTAACAGAAGATCAGTGCTGCTGCTGTCTTCACTGTTCAAGCAAGTGCAAGAAACACGGCTTAGCATACCACATGACCGCTCTGACCAATCAGAGCGAGAGTAGACACTCTCGCTCCAGGCCGGGTCAGAGAGCGGATCTCCCGCTCCCCAGACACTTCCCCCAGGCTGGGTCAGAGAGAGCAGATCTTCCACTCTCCATATGCTTCCACCAGGCCGTGTCAGAGAGCGGATCTCCCCCTCCCCAGACACTCTGCTCCTCAGATGGATCCTGAGGCGTCTCAGGCCTTATCAGAATCACAATAAAAGGAACTTACTTCAGCTGTATATGGTGCAACATAAAACATTTAACAGAAAATTCAATATATTTAAGAGCAAATATAAACAGTTCAATAAGAGCATGCATACAAACACATCTCTCCAGCATCAGCTCCTCTCTCAAGCAGGAGCAGCAGCTCTAGCCCGAGCTCCTCTGTATTGAGGGCAGCGGCTGTCACAATAACATGTGCGTGTCTTTCCCCATAATCCTCTGTCTGTTTTTATCAGAGGCATTTTAATGAGTCATTTAGCGGCACAGATCTGACAGGCAGTGCACCTGCCCCGGCCCCCGCACCTGTCACGGTGGCTTAAACTATGAGCAGGTTGACCCCTGGTGCCACAGACCCACCACACACATAAGCCACACGCTCCACCCTCACCTAATATACAGAGCAGCTAATGTAGTCGCGCACGCTAAAGGGAGGTTAAAGAGCATTCTTTCACTTTACACGGACGGGGACACGAGAACTTGTCACGTAGAGAAGAACAAGAAAGTCTTTCATTCAGGCCGATGTTTCCATTTGATCCTCATTTGAGGCACTCAAGGTCTTTGCCTGGGAGGTTCCTTAGTATGGCATTAAATGAATATATCTATTCTCAGTATTGGGAAGAATACTTTAAAAATGTATTTAGTGAACTTACTGAATACCCGCATTAAAATATATTTTGTAATGCAATCAGATACATGGTCCAATCAGAGTACCGTGGTCTGAAGACTCAGAATACTTTTACTTCATTTAGATTATAGAGTAAAAACTCAATATAGGATTAAAACAGCTTCATGTTTGTTTCACTGTTTGTTCGGCATTCATTTATCACTGATCTGAGTCAAAATCTCACCTGCCTCACCACAAGAGCAGGGTTTTACATTTTTCTGACTGATTCTGTGCAGTCTGAGCGTAAATTGCATGAAGTACTGCCATGTATTCCTTTCATTTTAGAAAAGTAACTGTACTCTGAATACCACCAAATGAAACCATAACTGAGTACAGTTACTCAGAATGTGAATTCTGGGTACATGTATTCAGTTCCCCAAACTGTCTATTCTATACTTTATTATCTTTGTGAAGGAAATTCTGTGCTTTTGTGTCTCTGGGTTAAAGCTGTATTTCACTCCTCCTTCAGTGCCTCAGGGTTAAACGTGTCTGGAGCAGTGGGACCCATCTCCAGATCTTGCGCTGGTCTTGGTCAGGACCTTGGCTGGAGGATCTGACCTGTTGTGCCTGAAGCTTGTGGAAGTTTGTATTTCCTACTGACCCTTAGTGAGAATTCCATGTTTTATAAAGGAGACCTCTGACCTGTAACACCTGCTTCTAGACCTGTCACGATGACACATTTGTACAGAGTAATATCACACTGTTTCAAAAATGATCATATTGAAACAACTTTATTCCACTGACACAAAGCAGGAGGATCCCAGTGAACCATTTTAAATACACATTACAGCTCATTAAAAGACCTGAGCTGTAACAAATAAACAGCAGAGTAAAATGATAGGCCTAATTAGCTATAGAAGTTATTTATTCTACTCTGTTCAGCTCAAATCTGACCTTTTGGCAATGGCAAAAATCTCCCCACCATGCAAAGAAAATGTACACACGATAAATATTCTCTGAAGGACTAAAAGAAGAAAGTGAGGGGGAGGAGGGGCGGAGTCTGGAGAACTAAAGGGGAGAGTGAGGGGGGAGCTGGTGCGGGGTCTAGAGGACTAAAGGGAAGAGGGAGGAGGGGAGGGTCTGGAGGACTAAAGGGGAGCGTGAGGGGGGTAGAGGGGGTGGGTCTTGAGGTGTAAGGAACAGTGTGGAACAGGTATCCACACTTCAAACTCCGCACCTGCTGCCAGGTGTTTTTCGGAAACTCCTGGTTGCAATCAGGGTAGTCTTCTGTGATGATACCAACTACTTGAAATAGCACAGTACAAATTTAGATTTAGACATTTTTGACCAGAAAGCTGCAAATTTACTTAGTTTAAGCACTGAAGTTGCCAAAAAAGGTCTAGGAACAGGTGTCCATGATGTGGCTCTGTTGCGTGCCTTTCAGTCACTGTTGTGCTTGAGGATTCTAAAATGTCGTCCGGGATAAAGAGGAATCATTGTTGAATTGGACGGTTTGTTTTGACAGCGCTCTGAGGCTGAGTGGCACGGCAGCTGCAGCAGGTCTGTGGCGTGTGTCTCTCATGTGAAGTATGCCCATCTCAAAGTGTCAGGGGCCCAGGGACAACTGCTCCTCACCCTCACTCCTCCTCACTCCTCCAAACCCTCCCTCCCCACTCCTCATCCCTCCTCAGCCCTCCTTGTTTTATTGTCCCGTCATCAGGAAGTGTGCGTTGAGCATGCTAGTTTTTGGTCTGAAAATTCTGAAAAATCACTTATAAACTCACCATGGTGAATAATTATAGGATATTCTGAATGAATAAGGTAAGTGAGGAAATAAACTTGGACCACTGCAAATTGTTTAACATGTTCTGTTTTTCACGTTTTTAAGGGTTGCAAGTTTTAGTTAGACAAAAAGATCCATGTTCCTTAGTGACCTGACAATGCACACATTTGAGTTTAGAAGCTTTGACAAAAAACAGTTTTACATAAAGCCTAAGAATTTACCATGTCCACTTTCATGTAGGCCAACAAAAAAGTTAAAATAATGAAAGTAGCAAAGATGGCAAAAACATTTGTAAAATAAATAGTGTTTACATGAGGTAAGCAGACACAGTGCACAAGACAAAAACAAGCTTTGACATGACTTGTACAGTTTGTGAGGAGTATAAGGTTATGACATAAGGGTGAGGTGCTGTCAGACTGTGTAAACAAGGGGGACTAAGTGAGTGTGACGTCATCCACAGCGTTCAGCTCCAGTCAAATGAAGCTCGTCGAGGCTAGAGCAGTTATAGGGGCCAATTAGAGTTGAGTTCCATATTTGGAAATCTGAGAGTGTGTATCATAGCAACCAAAGAGCCAATCTGGAGCGAGGCTGTTGAAGATAATGCCTCTTCATGCAGGCACCACTGGTTTAGCAGGGAGTGGGTCAGTCAAACCTTTTGCAAACATTAGTAGGAGTGACCCCTGAGAAAGGCGCGGCACCTGATTTGTCTGTTATGAATGTTTAGATCTATACCCAGGATCATCTACATGATCCTGGGTTTTATATCTAAAGCCCAGGATCATGTATATTGGGTTAAAACAAATATATTAAGACCAAAATGACGAGGCTGACAGCAGCAGCAATAGAAAGTTCGTATTTGGAACGCGGCCACTAGAGGTCTATCTATGTCCATTTATATATACAGTCTATGGTTGCTGTACAGTTGAATGGCATAAAGGTTATCTATGACATAAGGGTGAGTTGTTGTGAAGTATGTTATGTGGTATGCAGAGCTGTAGGAGCCTAAATACAGGGGTGATTACGACACTGTGCCACTGGGCGGAGTGAAGCTTCTCTTATCTTTACGACTTCATATGTTTTTCTTCAGCATAAATATTCTTTATTCGTTAATACTATGACGACGTCCAGGCTTCAGGCCTTATGTGTGTTATATAACGTGGCTCGGTGGCACCTGTCGGCTGTGTTTACGACTGTTTTTAGTTCAAAGTTCATGTGGCACAGTCAGGATTTACGGGCTGAGAACGAGAGGCTAAACCCTTCTAACCCCGGGCCGCTTTAAGGAACATAAACCCCAGGCCCTAAATCAGGAAACAGCCACATTTCAGGGACAGAGCCATGACAGAGCCAGATTGGTGAAAAATGATTTTTTTTAACATGTACCTATACCAAGTGACTCTGAAACAGCATTAACCAGTGCACACAACACATTTTGTCTCAATGAAAGCTACTTTTCAAGGTGTTGTGATAAAATGGGTCTTTGTTCCATTAAACTCACAGTAATTTTATTTAATTTCACACATTTATTAATTTCATTTTTCAGTATTCAACTTAACTAGAAACACGTCACTTGGGTTTGTTTTGTTTAGTCTTTGTTTAGTTATAGTCCATCTTACACACCACACATACACAAGTTACTTTAAAGATATTTAGCTTAGTTAAACTTATTCATTTCAATTAAACACATCCATCCATTCTTACTTGAATCTCCACATGGTCCAGAGAAAGAGAAGACGTGCCCAATGTCGGCCATTTTTAAGGCCTTGGGCGAGGTCGTGGGCCAGACCATGTGGAGGAGAGAACTGGTTTAAGTTATTTGTTTCAGTATCTTTGTGTATTTTGTTTAAGTGTTTATAGTTTTATTTGAAACACTTTTGGTTAAAGGGTCTTAGGCCCTCAGCAGTGCGTAGTTTTTTCTGGAGTTCTGCTAAAGTTCAAATCTACGTCACCTGTGGAGTAAATGGTACTTACCTGGGGGAGGAGCTTCATGTTGGGAGGGTAAACAGTGGCGCAATTTAGTCTTTCAGGGAGGACTACAGTCTAGTCCTGGCACATGGTTGTTTTGCAAATTTAATTTAAGATGCTCATTTTCTGTTTATTTCTGTGAATGGTTTATGTTGTTTACTTTGATTATTTGTGTGTCCAACCAAAATTTTTTCTTTTAAATAAATTTCTGTTTATTA
Organism: Periophthalmus modestus; assembly: GCA_019594935.1. Lineage (NCBI taxonomy): Eukaryota > Metazoa > Chordata > Actinopteri > Gobiiformes > Gobiidae > Periophthalmus > Periophthalmus modestus. The sequence goes on along the minus strand of JAIEZT010000019.1, from coordinate 6,735,104 downwards.
AAAAAATACTTTATGCGCGTCTGCCTCCTACTTTGACCACATTGGACCAGCTTCCCCGAAAAAATGTGATACAGGCCCCTGCAGAGGGCACAAGTCTGGAGGGGTTTTCACAGACAGCAGTCACGAAAAGGAGGAACATTCAGTCAGATACATGAAGCTGATTGGAGAAAGCATCACAACAACAGAAACAACCCAAGAAATCACTGTCCTCCACAGACAGAGCTTCCTCTGTGTTTCTATTAAAATGTGCCTATTTGTTTTGGTTTGTGTGCGTACTTCTTTGGCTCTACCCAAACCACAAGGCTGCCCTGTGATTGGACGGGTCAGCCAGGAACTGAGCCAGAGCGTGAGTTTGAGGAGTCACAAACTTTACGGGAATTAATTGTGCTGCGCGAGATAAACATACCATATGTACAAGCAGAAAGGTGTTTAAATTACATATATATGATAGAGAAGCAATAGTATTTAATTTATATATATATATATATATATATATATATATATATATATATATATATATATATATATATATATATATATATATATATATATATATATATATAATATATATATATATTATATTTATTATATATATATATATATATATATGTATATGTATACCGACTCAGGAATGGGGCCACCATCAGTCACCTCTCTACATGGATGACATCAAGCTGTATGCTAAGAATGAGCGAGACATCGACTCACTGATCCACACCACCAGGATCTACAGCACAGACATGGGAATGTCATTCGGGCTTGAGAAGTGTGTAGCGGATGGTGACAAAGAGAGGGAAGGTAGTCCACAGAGAAGGGACAATAGCAGACATTGAGGACAGTTACTAGTACCTTGGTATCCCACAAGCAAATGGCAACCTTAAATGAAGAGGAAGAAAGAAGAGGAAAACAAGGAAAGCAGCTACGGCCAAATACCTCAGACGAGTAAGGCAAGTCCTAAGGAGTCAGCTCAATGGCAAGAATAAGACCCAGGCAATAAACAGCTACGCCCTGCCAGTAATCAGATACCCAGCAGGAATCATAAGCTGGCCAAAGGAGGAGATACAGACCACAGATGTTAAGACACGAAAGCTTCTGACCATGCATGGCGGGTTCCATCCCAAATCCAGCACCCTGAGACTGTACGCGAGCCATAAGGAAGGAGGCCGAGGACTAGTGAGTGTGAGAGCCACAGTCCAGGATGAAACATCCAAGATCCACAAGTACATCCAAGACAAGGCCCCAACAGATGACGTGCTCAGCGAATGTCTCAGACAGTGGAGTGCAGAGGAAGAGGAGCTGGAGGAACCATCATGGAAGGACAAGCCCCTGCATGGGATGTACCAGCGGAACATAACTGAAGTGGCTGATATCAAGAAATCCTTCCAATGGCTTGAGAAAGCTGGACTGAAGGACAGCACAGAGGCACTCATCCTGGCTGCACAGGAGCAGGCCTTGAGCACAAGAGCGATAGAGGCCCAGATCTACCACACCAGACAAGACCCACGGTGTAGGCTGTGCAAAGAGGCTCCTGAGACAATCCAGCACATAACTGCAGGGTGTAAGATGCTGCAGGGAAAGCAGACATGGAGCGGCACAACCAAGTGGCGGGCATAGTGTACAGAAACATCTGTACAGAGTACGGACTGGAAACCCCCAGGTCAAGGTGGGAACACCTCCAAAGGTAGTGGAGAATGATCGAGCCAAGATCCTGTGGGACTTCCAGATACAGACTGACAGAATGGTGATAGCGAACCAACCAGACATAGTGGTGGTGGATAAAAACAGAGTAAAGCCGTTGTGGTGGACATCGCAGGACCAAACGATGGGAACATCAGGAAAAAGGAGCATGAGAAACTAGAGAAATACCAGGGGCTCAAAGAAGAGCTGGAGAAGGCCTGGAAGGTGAAAGCCTCAGTGGTGCCCGTGGTCACGTGGTGCTGGGAGGAGTGGCTACAGCAGATCCCAGGAGAAAACACATCAGACATTTCATATGTGTATATATATATATATATATATATATATATATATATATATATATATATATATATATATATATATATATATATATATATATATATATATATAATATATATATATATATATATATATATATATATATATATTTTCATACATATATAAAAGATATATATAAGATATATATAAAAGTAACACACATTTAAACATTTTAAACATGAGCTCCTGAGCCTCACAGAGTCAAAGATGTGATGATAATGACCACAGTTTTAGCGTGTTCATAGAAAGCTGCTGTTGTTGTGCTCTGTGGCCTTGTGTGGTGGTTCCATGTCTGACACAGGTGGTGAGAGCTAGATCTGAGTGCTAATACGTCGATCGCTGTGTCTCCAGGTTTTCTGGGTAAATAAACATTCATCAGGCCTGGTGACAGGCCTCCCATGATGCATTGCTGTTTTCACATTTCACAGAGAGAATTCGAGGTATGCAGTAGGTTGGATGGTGCTTACATAACATTCTAAAAACTAAACTTAACTCATATGTAGGTGTCCACAAGGGAAACATCAGAGCCCCTTCATTATATAAGATAATTTAGATAAAAATATGCAGTGCAGCAGTTGAACCCACAACCCGCTGTGAGACAATGGCCACAACCACTGTGTCACGATCAAGCAGTTATAGATGGATGAAATCATTTGAGTGGAGATTAGTTTTCTCACTATCACGTCCCTGGGCAAAGCAGTTCACCCACCCTGCCAATATATGTATGGATGATGAGTGTGAAAGGGTTATTGGAAGGGGTGAAGAAAGAGGTTGGCTGCCACTTCACCTTCAGCCCTGGGGCAGCTGTGGCTCTAATCCAGCTTTAACCCTGTGCTTTTCACATGTCTGTCCCTGCCCCTCGCTCAGCTGTCGTCACCTCCTTGCCCCTGACTCTGGTCTGACTCAGCGCTGCACGGGACAGACACACTTCAGAGCCCAGCCGCCCTCTGGGACCCCCGTGTGGGACCCACCTCTGGGGCCCCTCTGTGAGACCCTCCTCTGGGGCCGCCAGTGCATAAATGTAACATGAGCACCTTCTGGTCTTTTTAAATATGTGATTTTTCATATCACACTGCAGCATGTCCTTTGGATTACAGCTTTTATAGATTTAAAGTAGAGATAAGGTGTAGTTTTATTAATAATGTAAACATGCTTCTCTTTTGGCCAACACCTTTGTGAACTGTCTCTGACACAACAGACTTAGTCTAGAATGTTTGAAATTAAAGTGTCACAGTCACACTGCAGGACATTTCAGTGTTTTTGTTAAAAAAAAAAAAAAATGAAACACCACCTCATCCTAAAACTATGTGTCATTTGTCGAACATATTTGTACACAGTAGAATTTTTAGAAGAAGGAAAACATTATTGAGAAAGTAATTTAAACTGATAACTCCCAAAATGGGCCTCATGTCAAGTTCCCAGGTACAGGCTCTTCACCTCAGTAACTGTATTTAGGTTAAGCTCGCCATGTGGAGCTGACTTCCCTCTACCCAGACACCTCCTTGTGCTATCTGCTGCATCAGAGCCTGTGGTCACTCACTTAACCTCATGTTTTCTTTTTGTCTGAAGTTTTATTTACAATAATAAAACTGTGTCCCTGATTCATCACACTGATGTATCAGGGACCTCACAGACCAGAAGCTGCTTCTCTCTGATTCACTCTGACTCTGTCTGGTTCTGACTGGGAGGAAAGAGCAGTTTGAAGATGCGGCGGCTCACATCACAGCCCAGGCCCGACCCATGGAGGCACAGATCCGAGAACAGTTTGAGAAACTGCACCAGTGTTGGAGGAAGAACAGACCAGGATGAAAGCTCTGAGGGAGGAGGAGGAGCAGAAGACGAAGAAGAAGAGGAGCTGCTGAGGGCCACAGACACCTTCCTGCTGCAATACAAGTCGACTGTAGAGATAATGCAGTGCTGCCCCCTGGTGGAGGAGCTAAAGATGAAGCTTTGATAGACCAGGCCGAATATCTGGGCAAACTGGGCTTCTACATCTGAAGGAACATGGAGAGACTGGTGAGGTTCTACCCTGTCATTCTGGATCCAAACACTGCAGACCCTGAACTCATCCTGTCTGCAGATCTGAGCGAAGCTGACAATGACCTTTGTGAAGCTGACATTGACCTGAACATTGACTTTAAGTGACCCTGACAAAAACACCGACCTACACACAGTCACAGAGACTTTCACTGAAGAGATGACTCAACATTTATTCACAAACAACAGCATCCTCCTGAAGATTTTACCTCACTGTAAAATTGTAAATGAAACTGAAGGACTCAGTCTTTAATATGACCCGGCAGAATAGTGGGAAGGTCCAAATATGATATGATATGATATGATATGATATGATATGATATGATATGATATGATATGATATGATATAATATAATATAATATAATATATATATTATATATAATATTATATATATATTATATTATATATATATCTTATATTATATTATATTATATTATATTATATTATATTATATTTATATTATATTATATTATATTATATTATATTATATTATATTATATTATATATATATTATATTATATTATATTATATTATATTATATTATATTATATTATATTATATAAAGAGTTTCTGTCTCATTTGAAACAGGGAAACAAAGAAAATGTATGGGTAGAGGGAAGTCAGCTCCACATGGCATATTTATATTTTAGCAGTATATCAAATTTCAGATTTTGTTATCGTGACAGGCCTGTGAGCTGTTACAGGGATGTCTTGGGAGCTAAATTCCATATTTTTGGAAATCCGACTGCGAGTATCAAGCACCAAAGAGCGGGAGTGACCTTGGGGAAAGAAGGCCTCATTTGTCTGTTATTAATGTTCATATCTTGATTTAGGGACAGCGAAATAAAAAACAGGATCATGTAGAGCGGCTTAATATGAACATTTTAACATGACACAAGACAAGCCTGACAGCAGCAGTTATGGAGAGAGGAGCAACGTTTTTTCAATAGAAAGTGCATTGAAACCAAAGTCAATAGAGCCGGAAGCACGCCCATGCTCACTTACTGACGCTAGCAGGTTAGCTATGTCCATTTATATATAGAGTCTGTGGTCAGGACTCGAGAGGACAGCCAAGAGAGAGACAGGTCACTCTCATGTGGTCGCTTAGACTCAGTGTGGTCACATGTTTCTGGACATAAAGCATTAATATTAGGCCTATTCAACTTGTGGCCTGGGGGCCTAATCAGGCCCTCTAAATGATTTGATTTGGCCCACACATTTTTTTTTCTCTTGTTTACTGTTTTATTCCTGGTTTTAATGTACAAACAATAACTGAAATATGGTGATATCGAATCGTCAGAAGTCTCACACTAATATCAAGAGCCATCTCAATATATACAGTCACAAGTCTCTGCTTAAATTCACTGTTATGGGGCAGCAAGAGCAAAAACAGAGGGAACTACATAGACCATGATCCTGTGGTCCATTTCAGTTCAGACTACACTAAGAAATAACTGCTATTAAGCACTTTTAAATATGAACTCTTTGGATTATGACAGAACCAAATTCTTGTCAGGCCATTTTAAAAGGAAAACATGTGTTAGCCTCCACAAAACATCCCAATAGATATCAAACCGTGCAACGAGAAAATATCGTACCGAGAGATTTGCACATCGTAATAACCCTACCTGGTTTAGATCTGTATTAATTCTAGGATAGTCCTGGTTTGGCAAAGCGATGTGTGTAAAGCCTTCTGTATTTTATTGGTCATAAAAAGTGGATATAGTTGTTGTTATATATTCATTGTTGAAACAGATATAGATCTTTTGTGCGACCCAAAATTGTGTCTCTAAATATTTGCCCCTCAAAAAAATGGAAAGTGGACAAGCCCTGACTTTAACTAATTTACAGAACAGTCACATTAAACCGCTTGAGATCTGTCTGATAAGTCCAAATTGCAGAGACATGTCCTTGTGCGCGCGAGGCTCTGCTCGTGTAAACAGCGCCCCCTCCCGCTCGCTCTGTGCACTGCGCCTGTGTGCTGCTTTAGCTTCTGTCGCTTTTTCCAACACAAACCACGATCATGGTGAGTACGGCCCCAAAAAAACACATCATTTCTGCAACTTTTTTCCGAAAACCGCTGTTTCTCCTGCCCCACAGCGCACGAGCACATCATACCCGCACAACTGACGCTTAAAACCACAAACTTCCACTCTAAAACCAGCATTTCAGCTACAAGTCTTTGTTTGGCTAACGCTGGCTAATCAGGCTAGCACGATAAGCTGCCGGCAATACTTGTGACTAACTTCTTAAACGCAGGAGTCAATCACCAAGACAAGATAATATTTCACAGATAAATGTTTAAACAGTTGTATAATTAACTGATAAGTAGAATCACTGCCGTAATTTGTTGATTTTTAGCGTGTTAGCGAGGGCGAGCTAACATGCTAAGCTAAAGTTGTTTTGTAGCAGCGGCTAATGATGTCATCTGGCTAGTACAATAACTAAAAATGTCTTATAACTAAATATATGAAGTAAAAACATAGATCGGATCCGGGATAACGTTTACAACGTGTTGGTATAATCGTTTATGACTGAATACGTGCATAAATGTAGGTTAGCCGCTAAATGTGGCTAAAGCTTTGTGGTGGTGGTGGTGGTTAGCTGCAGCTGTCGCAATATGTTTAAAGCCCACTGCAGCAAGCAGGGTACTGTCACGCGAAACCTTAGTTATAAACGGGGTGTTGTGGAAGAAATGCACAGAAACGAGCATTAATGAAACACGGGGACTATTAAACTCTACACTTTAAAGCCTTCAGTGGGGCCTGCCAAAATGTATAAAACCCACAGCTCAGAAGAGTCTAACCCATGGTCATGTCAAAGCCGATCGGACTACAGCACCTTACCCAAAGCCTTGCACAACTATACTAAAACGATAAAAGTAGCTAAGACTGCACTTCTCACCAAACCAAGGTGACCTCCTGAAACTGTAGTAAAAGAGGGACAAGTTGTTTGATATGGATGGATATGCCAGGACATGTGGTCAGTTCAAGTTTGTAGGTAATAATTGCTATAACAACTTTATGGCTACGTTTCAGATGACCTCACATCATTCTGTTGACCGATAATATTTTAAGGGCCCATATAACATTATTTCTGGTCTATGTTCTAATGTTGTTTTCTCATCACAAACAGACCTGGAGTTGTGTTTTGTTTCATTCACCCATGTTTAACACACAAACCCTGCAGATTTAAGCTGAGTTCTTCTCTCAAACGGAAAACACACTGTTCCACCTTGTGATGTCATGTGGTAATACAGGAAGTGCTCCACTGTGTTTTTAAATGCCATACACCTTCACTAGAATTATTTGGATAATTTCAGCCTTGGAATTGCTAGCCTCTATAGAACTAAAAGGTAGAAGGTCGCTCTTAACTTGAAAACTACTGCCTCATGACATCACAAGGTGGAATAGGACATTTTGAGCTTTGGTGATATAGACAGACTAATAATAAAGAGCTACTCAAACGTGTGAATGAAAAAAAAACACAACTCCAGGTATGTTTTTGAGGAGGTAACAACATTATAATATAACTAAAAGCTCAATTTAGAGTCCGAAGAATCAATTTAGCATAATATAGGACCTTGTGAAGAGATGACGTCACTTCCGATTCAAACCAGAACTTCACAGCTGATTTCTAGGTTTGTTTTTTGTTTTTTTATTTTTCCATAGTTCTACCTGTCTTGGACCCGGAAGTGACATCACACTTAACTCTACACAGAAGGAGGCAGCAAAATTAATCTTTTTTTCTTATGCAAATTTGTGTTGTAATACAGTGAGTTCTTGGGTCTAGTCACTGATAGAAATAATTATCCTTTTGGATATTTCATGGCACAATGTACAATGTAATTAATATTTTGCAGTGACATCACACTGGAGGGTTCTTCATGTATGTCTATGGAGAAATGTTCAGCAGTTACCATGGTGGCACGATGCACACATTAGCTAACAAAGATTAAAGTCTAACCTGAGTAAACATCAACAGTTACTGCACTGTGTTGGCTGAAATCTCTCAGTACAGATGAGGAGTTGAGGTAGTTTATTATTTGTGTGTCCATTTACAATAGTTGAATTTCTGAGTTGTTTTGGAGCAGGCCTAAAAACAAGCAAAACTGGTTTAGTGTCACTTCCCAAATGACATCATTTTATCAGAGCTGTCCTTTGTCTGTGGCTGGTGTGAAATGGTGAATGAACAAATATATCACCACTGAGGGATTACTCAGATATTAGACCACATGGGAATATAAAAGAAAGTACCACCATTTAAGGTGGAAAATCACATTCTCTTGTCTAAATAAAGAGTGTTTTTATTATGATTGTGGTATCAGAATCAGTATAGAGTATTCTATTCCTTAGTATCAAAATCGAGTTTGAAATGTTAGTATTGTGAAAACGCTAGTATAATCAGGAAAAAAAAAAAATTATATATATATTTTGACATTTTCATTTACAAACCACCACTTTTTTTTTTTGGAACAGTGTTTGATAAGAAAATTATAAGAGTTGATAAAGTGTCAGTTTGACCTCAAATGAGCTGCAGGCCTTTAGTTGTGTAGTTGATTAATCATGTTATTTAGATGATAAGAGTTTTTAAGGAACAACAGCAGAAAGGAGAAGTGAGTGAGCTGAAGATTTGGCATTTATGTATAAAATCAGATTAAACTCACAATTCACAGGTTTAATTTGTCTTAATGCAGAAAAAAGTTCTAGGAAACAGTGTATTTATGTTAATAGTAGTTTTTGCACAAACTCCCCTGCAGGTGTAGTCTTGTGAGTGCAGTTTGGAAAAGTGGTAGGTTCATAGTGCTCCATGGGTGTACACTAGTCTGTGTGTCTTGTACTTGTTCTGATACAGCTCAAAATCATTCTAAAGATATTCAGGAAAGGTTCATTTCAGTCCTGTGAATGTAACTTTTTTAGTATCAATTCTTGCTCAAATAAGTTTTTATGCTAGTATTGGTATTGATTAGTATCTGATTTTCCATACTGCTTAATCCTTTGTAAATCCATGCCAAATGTAAACACATGGATTCGAATATGGACAAAAAGAATTGCCTCCCCTGTTCTGTGGTAAAGCCCTTTGACACGGCTCCCCCTGTTGATCTTTTCAGGATGTGTTTCTAATGATCCGACGTCATAAGACCACCATCTTCACCGACGCCAAAGAATCAACTACTGTCTACGAACTCAAACGCATCGTGGAAGGCATCCTGAAGAGGGCGCCGGAGGACCAGAGGCTCTACAAGGTAAACTGAACCCATTCTGAAACGAGGACTAAATCGAGACTGAACTAGGTCTGAATCAAGGACTAAACCGGGACTGAACCAGATCTGAATTGAGAACTAAACCGAGACTGAACCAGGTCTGAATCGAGGACTAAAAACAGGGAACCCGGGGGACTGAACCCGGAGGACTAAACCCGGGGGACTGAACCGGGGGACTGAACCCGGGGGACTGAACCCGGGGGACTGAACCCGGGGGGACTGAACCCGGGGGGACTGAACCCGGGGGGACTGAACCCGGGGGGACTGAACCCGGGGGGACTGAACCCGGGGGGACTGAACCCTGACATAAACGAGTCTGAAACAGGACCTAAAGTGGTAAAAAAACTGCATCTAAACCAGGACCAGAGCAAACTAGGATGAACAATTTTGTGAAGAAAAAGCTGAATGTTCTCTAACTGTACATTTGTGATTTGTTTAGAGTGCAAACAACAACTCCACGAACATGAATTGAAAAATTAACACAAAAAACACTTTTCTCCAGAGGACATTTGATAATTTGATCATTGCCATTTCGACTTGATTTTTGTGCAGGTCCAGAAGCAAGTCAGAAACAGGACTAAAATGTTTTTGTAGAACTAAAGTGTAAAGAGTCTCTGGTCATTTTCAGGATGATGTTTTGCTGAACGACTCTCAGACTTTGGGAAACTGTGGCTTCACAAACCAAACGGCTCGACCCCAGGCTCCTGCTACAGTGGGACTGGCCTTCAGGAGCGGAGGTGAGAGGAGAGTAGGGGTGTACAAAAATATCGAAATATCAATATATTCTATTGTTTCATTTAATGATACAGTATCAATATCTTGGGCTGTTGCATCGATATATCACCAAGACTATTTTTTGTATATTTTACCAAATTATTATTCTGTCACAGCGTTACATTTATGTGGCTTGTTTAGAGGAAAGAAACTCATTTATGCAGAACATTTGACATTTGATTCACTGTTTTGATTATTAAAATCGGTTTATTTCATATTAACTATATTAGTAATTATGTTGTGATCCTTCAGAGACGTTAAACTGCACATGTCCCTGTTACATGTAAATGTGGAGCTAATAAGTTATGCTGGCCAATGTAAGTCTGTGTTTTTCTAGTTCTTAAAATGCACAAAATAAAAAAGCACTGTTATGTTCATTTATCGTCAATAAATGGAGTATATATATATATATATATATATATATATATATATATATATATATATATTATATATATATATATATATATATATCAAATATTTATTTTTTGTGAAAATGGGGTTGATAATTAAGTGTCCCGAAAGCTTTTATTTTTTACTAAATCGTATAAAGTCAATTTTAAATATATCATATCATATCTTATTGTATTGAATTGATGCACTGTATCGAGATACGTGTTGTATCGTGGCCTATGTATTGAGGTATGTATTGTATCGACAACTTTTTAATGATACCCAGCCCTAGAGGGGAGGGAGGAGAGAGAGCGGAGAAGGAGAAGAGAGAGCGTCTGTGGTGCAAAGGCTGCAAGAATTCCAAATAATGAGAATTGGTGTTTCAGTCGCATGGACTATTATCCACCTGCTGCTTACAGCAAACTCTCAGACTGACAACTTTCTGCAGCATGGAGCGCCCAAGGTGTCTTCTGATTAGACAAGAGAGATGCATGGCAAGTGAGAAGAAAGAGAGCTATTTTCAGTCTGCAACGCATAGCGACCACAACAAGGCCTTTTGTACAGGAAGGCTCCGAGCCCGGACTCCGAGCCGGACTCTGTCTCTTCTTCTGTCTGTTTCCTCTGAGACGTGGCTCATATCTGTGGGATTGACTGTTAAATGTTCTTTTAGTAAAATCTGCTGTATTTGTGTTTTTCAGAGGATTCATTTGAGCCGCTCAGAATCGAGTCATTCTCCACTCCCCCAGAGTTGCCTGATGTCATGAAACCTCAAGACTCCGGCAGCACCGCCAACGAGCAGGCCGTGCAGTGAGACCATTATCGTAACCAGACTCCAGAGACCCCCCCTGAGACCCCCCGAGACCCCCCGAGACAGAGGACAACACCAAAGCCCAGACCAGACCAGACTGATACCGAGCCAACAAGCAGGCCGTGCAGTGAGACCAGGTTCCTAACCAGGCTACAGAGACCCCCATGGACCCCTGAGACCAGACCAGAGACAGAGGACAAAGCCAGACCCTACACCCAAACAGGCCGTAGAGTGAGACCAGACTAAAGACCCCAGACTTGGACCCAGACCTAGACTAGACTAAACCCTAAACCAGAGGTATGAAGCGGGGTAGGGGAATTTACACTGCAAATTTACAGGAATATTTAAAATTTCTATGACACAAATTCAGAAAAATAATCTTGATTTGAACAGATTTGACTAATTATGGTGGATTAATTTATTTATTAGCCCAAGATCGTTAGACGCGCTCGGGTGGCTAAGCGTTCACCCACAAACCCAAAAGTCGACGGTTGTTGTGTCTTTGGGCAAGATTCTTCACCTTAAAAAGTCTTGAATTAGGTTCATGTGTTATCAAAAAATAAATCACAAATTGTCAAAAATTTCCAAATCAAGTTTAATATTCTGAGTTTAGGTCATTTTAAAGGAACACTACGCAACTTTTCTCGTTGCGGGTCTGTCACCTGCTTGTCACCATGGATTCTATTGCTTTATGGTATGGCATTAAACTTAACTATATTGTACTGTATTTACAGGGGTTTTGTGGTTTTAATTAATAATGTGAGTGAGGGTCACCTTTTCACACAGATCTTACCGGTAACTCGGCCAGTTGTCTCCATGGAGATACATAAGTTTAATGCCATAATGTGAAATGTTCCAGGCAAAGCAATAACATCTCTGTGGAGACAAAAAGGTGGAACACCTTCTTTGAGAAATGTTACACAGTGCCACTTTAAATCTTGGAGATGATCCTTTTTTGCAGTGTATGTTTAGTTTTTAGTTTTAATCAAGAAAAATGCCTAAATTTGAGTTATAATGTTTATTATTGAAATGCATTCAAACACTGATTACCCTTTGAGTAATGTGAGAAAACACAATATAGGTAGCCATTTTGAAAGTTGCCATAATTGTACAGTATAATAAAATAAATATGAATTAACTTTGCTAAAAAAAATATGAGAAACTTGTCGAAACAACTCAAATCAGGTAAAAATATTTCAAATTCAGCTGATTTTAAATTTTTTCCAGTGTATGTCATTATTGCACTTAAAGAGGGGGTATTATCATATTATTTGTATTTTAGCAATCTCTCCCAGGCCCTATTTGAACCCTCCTTATGGTTAGTTGTAAGATTCAGCCCAAAGCTCCGCCCACAAGCCTACATCACCCATCCTTCCACACGACAATTCTTCATAAATCTACAAAAACATGATACAAAACTGTACACAGCAACTTGACAAACCTGATGTGATGTGCAGTAGTTTCATTAGTGGGATGCAGCTGATTGAGTTGCGATAGTGCTTTGAAGGGGAAGTGACTTAGCACAGAGAGAAAAGAGAGGGGAGGGAGACTCGGAGCATCAAAAACGAAAGTAAGACTTATAAAACATGTTAATACGTTGTTTTGGCTGAATATAACATTTTCAAAACAATACAAATAACATGGTGATCTAAATATATTATGTGTTAAGCTAATACCCCATAGAAGTAAAATACCCCCTCTTTAAATAATTATTGCCCTAAATTTGTAAACGATTGTACCTTGTTCTATAAGATTTCATTCTAGTCTTTATTTGAGGTGAGGTTAACTCTGCCTTACTGTTGTTTTTTAATATTTCGCTGGCTTAAATGTGAGGAAGATATGTGATTTTTTTTAGGTTTTTATTTTGTGTTATAATAAACTATGCTAATGTTTATTTGACTTAAGGACAAGTGTTTTGCGCTAGTAGTTTTTGTGGGATCTATTTAGTCAGAATTTGAAGTTTAAAATACATTTGCAGGAGAATTTTGGAGATTTATTGGTACGTATCCCAATTTTCGGGGTTTGAAGCTGGTTAAAATGTTACTGAAATCAAATGTAAAGGTTTTCTGCAGCGAAGGAGACTGAATCTGAGACATAGCTGGTGAATGCCTCATTAAAACGATGTCTTGCAATCAATTTTCAAGTTTAAAGTTCCTATATTATAACTGGCTTTGCTCTCTAAAACCCCGTTCTAATGTCGTTTCTTCCTCAAAAATATGCCTTGAGTTGTGTTTTGTTTCATTCACACAGTTTTCAGTAATCATGGAGTTTTAGTACACTTTGTGATGTCATCAGGTGGTAATCCAAAAGTGTGTGTGTGTTTTTTTTTAAGTCCATTCACTTTCAGCTCAAATTGTCTTCACTACAACTCCAATGCTAGCAGCTATTCTTTTTAGCATGTTTTACACTGCTTCACTCCTTGGTGCATACGCTGGTAGAGTGCTTAGACCCCCACTCGTGTCCCTTCATTTAAAGCCACAGTATGTAACTTTTTAGCCAAAAGAGACAAAAATAAAGGTATTTTTTTTGTTGTTTTTTTTTTTTCAATTTGGTAGTTTATTCCATAGAAGAAGAAAAAAAAGCACCCTTACTGTGCAATCATGCAGGTGCTGTGCCACCCTCAGAAAGTTACATACTGTATCTTGAAGCTAAAACATGAAATGCTAATATTAAAAAAAAATCAGGAACATTTGGCATTTAAAAACAAACTGTTGATTGTAATACATTTTATGGGGCTTATTCGTTTCGTCTGGTTAATTCATCCAATTTGTACTTTCATTTTCCAAAGCAAAGCTATTTTTATTCTTTGTTTTAGTTGATTTTATGTTAAAATCTTTCGCTCTGATGTTCGCTGGGAAACCTGCCCAGGACCTGCCCATGTCTGAAGCTTGTGAGGTTACTACACTTTTACAACCTTATTCAAACCTTGTTTTCCTCGTTGTTACAGCTGTATTACAAATTTTTCTCCAAGCAAAGTGACGATGGAAACAAACACTGGCTCGTTATTATTATTATTATTATTATCATTATTATCATTATTATTATTATTATTAACTATCATTTGTTATTTAACTGGGACAGACTTAAAAGTCAATGAATGATAATGTCTTGATGCAAAAAAAAAAAAGACAAAATGAAAATGTTGAATGGAAGTTGCTCTTGTTACAGATTTATCATTAAAGCAAACTGTTTTTAACTGTGTGTGCTCTGGTTACTTCACGTAACGTCTTTCTTTATGGCGTTTTCTGTCTGGGTCTGGTTTCGTATTTTTCAATGAGCAGCTAAAACATGTTTAAAGGTTGTATATTACACAAAATGGATTCTTGTGAGCTTGGCCATATGAGCTTGTAAACTATGATAATGACGTTATCTCCTCAAAATTATGAGCTTTAAGACTGCAAGAAGATTTTAATGAAATCCAGTACAAGTATTTGATTTTATTCTAAAAATATTTAAGTAATGTGCAAGCTACAAATCTTTATACGCCAAATAGTACATTGAATGAAAGAGTTGACATTTATAAATATCTTGGGTTTTGGCTTGACAAAAACTTATCCTTTTAAAAACATCTTGGAATTATGTAACAGTTTAAAATCAAAATTATAATTTTATTACAGAAACAAATGTGGTACTCCAATAAATTACAGAAAAGAAATAAAAAAGCAATCTTCCTCTCCATACTGGATTATGGGGATGTGCTGTACATGCTCCACATGTTTACCTTATTCAGCCTCGGCTATGAAACCACTGGATTCTCTCTTTCACTCTGCCCTTTTTTTTATTTCAGGTGGTGGATTTGAAACTCATCACTGTTTCTCTATGAAAAAGTGGGTTGTTCATCAGTGTCTGTTAGAAGAGAACAGCACTGTATGAAACTTATCTATAAGGGACTATTTCAAAAACGGCCAGAATACCTCACCTGCTTGTTACTCATATTGGGACATTCAACACCAGATCACATAACTGCATAAGTCCAAGAACCAGCTGGACCAAAACTGAGACGGGAAAGAGGCTTTTAGCCTGTCGTTTTGCTTCACAAAAATAGAATACACTCCAAGGAAAAGCAAAACTGGATACATTGGAGACACAATCACAATTTAATAACCTGACAATGAGCTTTTATACACACACCTGCACCTGACTTGTATATTTGTTATTTTTATTTTTTCTGGTTGTATTGTATTTTAAACAGGGCACCCATAAAAAAACAGCCCAAGTGCTCTCATTGAGTTCTCCTGTATAAATAAACATAGATAAATAAATAAATACATTCATTAATAAAAACATACAGACAACACATGTAGTGTTGTGTTTAGTTTCATTCACACATCTTTAAGTAACCCTTTATTATTAGTCTGTCTACATCTCCAAAGCTCAAAATGCTCTGTTCCACCTTGTGATGTCATGAAGTGATAATTTTCAACAGCTCCTTTTACCTTTAGTTCGGTGAAGACTGGCAACTCCAGGGCTGAAATTATCCAAATAATTCTAGTGAAGCTGTGTGGAGTTTAAAAACACAGCGAAGCACTTCCAGTATTGACTTCATAAGGTGGAACAGAGTGTTTTCTGTTTGAGAGAAGAACTCAGCCTAAATATGCAGGTTTGTGTGTTAAACATGTGTGAATGAAACAAAACACAACTCCAGGTCTGTTTGTGATGAGGAAACAACATTATAGGTCAGAAAATAGCATAATGTAGACCCTTTACATGTAAAATACCAATCAATTTATAGTTCTTCCTGGTTAAAACAATGACTGAGAAAATGTAACTATGGAGACTGTGTAAATGAGAAACACAGGAATGATAAGTAACATAATCTTTAGGTATAGTCAACTTAGACAAACCATTTTAACAGAGTTTAATGAGTCTGTCTGTAAAATCATTGGTGATGGTCCTGTTTACCCTGGTAGCATCTTAATCAATATTAATTTAGTATCAGTCTTAACAAGGCGGTTGTATTATTTGAATCTACTGATAAAAACAGCTGAAAACATTAAATTAAGTCAGACTTTTTTTGCCATAGATGTATACAATCTTATGTTTTTACCAGACGAAATTCTAATACAATTTAAAAGTCGATTGTTTCATAATAAAATTTCCCGTATAAATTATATAAAAGACAGAAAAGTGCACTACTTTGTAACTTGCCCTACATTTACCCTGTGAAATTAACTACAAACCACAATCCTCACGCTACTCTCCATATCCACGCAGTTTGTAGTTCTTTAACGCATCCATTACATTACGACTGCATGAATTTAGACTACAAATCCCAACTGTTATCCACCCGCCGCACCCTTCAGCCCCTGCTCCCGCCCCCAGTCGCCCCCGTGTGTTGTTTGGCTAAAGATGGCGTTAACGGCTAGCTTTCGCGATTTCAGTTTGTTTCACCAAAGATTCCAGCCTGTGCCTTCACAACACTGACAAAACAGTAACTCAGAACGATATTTAGGAGGAAAATATGTTACACTGACGGTTTATATATGCGAACAATCATTAGGACGGAGGGTATTCGTATTTTTCAGGATGTAGGCCCGATTCGGGAGCGGACGGAAGCAAACGGAACTCCATTTCCCGAGAGGCATTGCGGCGTCAGCTGGTATGTGTGTAGTCCCATTTCTGTGCAAAGAATCTTTAAAAAAAACAAAACCCAAACAACTGAATGTACAGTATTTTCCACTTAAATAACTACAGACTCTTACCACAAATATTTAAAAATCTGGTACAATACATTTTGCATTTAAGATAAAAAATAATAATAATAATAATAATTTATTACTGTTTTGTATTATATGTATATGAAGGAATCACATCTACTATGTATTGTTATAAAAATATGTATGTGTTACTTCTAACACAATATGGTATAAAATATGTACATATATTGTAATTGGTTTACTTTTAACAGTTACTATTTTAGTAGTCCACTAGTGATTTGATTATTTCTATTGTATAAAGAGATTTTTTAAATACATTTTTAACCAGATAAATGATTATGTAAATAGTCGGCTAGTCACAATTATTCCAATTATTCTGATAAACTGTTGCAGCCCTTAAACAAAAAACAGGTGAAAATATCTTAATTTTGAACCTTAAGCAGCTCAGTCGAGGTCCCTAAAGTATTCAGTTATTTTGCTGTAAATAGGGGGTATCATGCAAAGTAGATTTTTTTTTTACCTTTCTGTCATGTTATACCCTCATCAAAAACTTGCCCAAAGGGTTTTAGATGTCATCCATGCATCTTTGAGTATTTTATCGATCTCTCCCGGGCCCTATTCGAACCCTCTTTGTGGTTAGCAGTAGGAGTCTGTACAAGGCACCGCCCACAAGCCTGCGTCACCCCACATGGCCATTTTTCATAAATATACAATAACATGATAGAAAACTGTACACAGCAGCTTGACAAACCCGATGTGATGTCCAGTAGTTTCATTAATGGAATTCACGTTGATTGTGTTGCGATAGCGCTCTGAAGGGGAATGCCTTAATGTGGAGAGTAAAGGGAGGAAAGAATCAGAGCATCAAAAAAAAGTGAAACTTCTAAAACATGGTAATATGTTGTTTTTGGTAAATACAGCATATTCTAAACAATAAAAGGTAACATGGCGATCTAAATATGTTATGTGTTAGCTGTTAATACCCCATGGTAGTAAAATACCCCCTCTTTAAACTCCAGGTCCTTTACATCACATGAACTTTCTCCATAACTGTCGCGAATATCAGGGTTTTGTTTTTTTCCTTAGACTTTGGCGTGTTTGGAAAAAAAGAGGAATCATCTCAAAATGGCGTCTGTGTCAGGAGGCGAACATAAACTCAGACCTTGTTCATCCAAAGATCCAGAGCTGTCTCTCTCCTGGTGCCTCTCCAAACTGCCCAAAAAGTCACACTGCACCAAAGACCTGGACAAGCGTGCCAAGATGGCCCAGTGGCGCGCCCTGGTGGCTATACGCACGTACCACATCAAAGGCCACAGGTCTGTACTGTCACTCAGAACGCCTCCTACAAGATGATATTGTAATTGTCGCTCAGAAGATGAGGTAAAAATAGAATATTGAATATGAGAAAAAACATACAGCGTTATCTTACAAACTCGAGCACATGCCCTCCCTGCAGGCATGCGGCTTTGTTGTGATGACGTTTACGGTGACGTCCCATTGGCCATCACAGTTTTTTAACACAGAAGTCAAAGGACTTGTTTCTTTTGTTAAGTTGTTTTAGATGAATACTGTGGTTTAAAATGTGCAAATTGTAACATAATGATCCACAGGTGGATCATAGATATCATATTATTTGCTCTGACTTGCAGGTCGTCGATCTCACGGTTCCGGCGTGAGGGGGGTCTGGGGCCGCTCCTAGAGCTGCTCAAACAGCCCGACTGCAGCAGGAAGACTCTGGACCTGGCCCTGAGTATCCTGGGAAACTGCTGCAGCACCGAGAGGGAGACGTGTGCTCAGGTAATACAGGGAATATACAACGAATACAGGAAGAATACAGGCTCTTCTCACAGCAAGAAGGCTTGCTGTAATAAATTAATGATCTTATATTTGCTGTTTTTCTGATGCAGGTCCACAAACTGGATGGAATCAACATTATAGGTAAGAGAAAAGGAACTATTTATGTTAAAGATCTTTATATTTTCACAGTCCTTTTGTTTTGGAGTAAAGATGAGTAGTACGTATAGAATTATAACTGTCATTTTTCTTGTTGCAGTGGACATCATGAGGAGGCAGGTGGCAGTGGTGTCCATTCAGAACAGAGCAGCTCGAGCTCTGGGAAAACCTGGCCATGGACCCAGAAAGCTCCGCCCTGATCCACGCAGCTGGTGAGTGAGGGCATCTGACACATGAGGAGAGAATCTGATGCATGGGGAGGGAATCTGACGCACAGGGATATCCATGGATTTCAGAATGATGAAAAAGTAGCACTATTGCCATAGCAATTAACAATTTAAAACAAAATATTCTACTGAATGGTCCTCAAAATGTTGCCTTGTTTTTTTTCTCCAGGTGGCGTTCCTCTGTTGCTTCTTTGTGTCTCTCAGTCCTCCTCTTCTCCCCCTTCCTCTTCTTCCTCCTCTCCCCCTTCCTGCTCTACCTCTCCTGGATCCTTCTCTCCCTCTCCCCCCTCTACTCCTGACAGTACTACTACTACGAGTACTTTTACCAGTACTTCCACTACTGCATCCACCTCTTCCACTGCTCCTGATTCCAGTCCTGGTTTTGAATGTGCACAGTCTGCAGCCCGTGCTCTTCTGTACCTCTGCGACACACCCGCCCATCGACTCTCCCTCCTCTTACAGGTAAACTTAATTTTTAAAATTTTAATTGAAATTGTATTTTTTTTTGATAGGGACAGATAGAACAAACATAAATAACCATGTATTAATCGGATGCAGGTATCACAACATTAACAGGTCTAAACAGCATCTAGAAACACATTATAAATACATGTATAATACAGTATAAATTATTGTCATGTCTAAAATAATTCAACTGAAAAAAAAAAAATTATGTGTAAACAGGACAAATAAGTTGTAGGAGTAAAAATGTTTCACTGCTCATCCAAAGCCGCTTCTTCAGTTCTGGTCAGATTGTAGGTGGACACTGCCTATATTCCCCTCTTACACTCTCCTCTCAAACCATTTCTTTTCTTTGGCTAAGATTTGTAACTCACTATTTCAAAAGAGAGTGGTTAGTGTCTTTGAGATGGAGATGTACAGTGGACTGGGGTCCAGAGGAGCTCTTGGGACGATGTTGGTACATTCTCTTATGGATTGGCTGTTTAGTTTCTCCAATGTAATGCTCACTGCACTCTTCACTACACTGAATGGAGTAGACCACATTACTTAGTTTGAATTTTCAGACAGTATGAAATTCCGGTCTATTTCAAACCTACAAACACTTTAAGACAGAAACTGGTTCACCCAAAGGACGAAACCCTGAGCCACAAACAAAGCAATGTGGTCTACTCCATTCAGTTTTAGTGAAAAGTGCATTGGAGAAACTTAACAGCCAACACTGTTGTGAGAGCTTCTCGGGAGCTCTGATCTGGGAGTTAATAAACTGTATTTTGTTGTTTAGTTTCTTTTATGTGACAATGACCATGGTAGTTATAATAGTAAATCTAATCTAATTGTCCTCTCCTCAGGGCGCTTTCACATCTCTGGCCCCTCTCCTCTCCCCTGACCTCCCCTTTGCCCTGCGTCGCTCCGCTCTTCGCGCCCTCCATGAGCTGACCAGGGGCTGTGGTGTGGAGTGTGCCCGGCAGGTAGTGCGATCTGGGGTACTGCCTCAGCTTGGAGCCCTGGCATCCGGAGACAAAGAGGATGAGGTGGAGGAGGAAGAGAAGACAATGGAGGAACTTGCGTTGAAGACCCTTGCCAACGTGTGTGCTCAGGGCTGCCTGCGCCCCCTGGTGGGCTCGCTGGGCGTAATCCCGGAGGTTCTGTGAGGAGGTGAAGAAGGATGCTCTGAAGTCCTCTGTGTTTTTCAAAGCTCTGTGTCTCTGCTGCAAAGAGGCAGTAAACAGAGCCAAAGTGAAGGACTGCGGAGGCCTGGAGCTGATCACCGGGTTCATAACAACACACCAGGACCACCCTCTGTCCAGGTACAGCTCCGGCCTCAGGGGTTAGGATCATTATCATTAGACATAAGCCAGTTAGAGAAGCAGGCTTTTCCATTCAGTTGCAGGGATGAACTGAACCTGTTCTAAAACAGCACCAAGTCTTAGCAAATTACTTGATCAATAAGCTCCACCCTGTCTGTTGCTTAGTGCTACTCTGGCTCTGAGCAGCACGCAGACCCAAGCTCTGAGCAGCGCACAGACCTAAGCAGCACAGACCCAGGCTCTGAGCAACGCACAAACCTGAGCAGCACAGACCCAGTCTCTGAGCAACGCAAAGACCTGAGCAGCACAGACCCAGGCTCTGAGCAACGCACAGACCTGAGCAGCAGACCCAGGCCTCTGAGCAGCACAACAGACCTGAGCAGCACACAGACCTGAGCAGCACACAGACCTGAGCAACACAGACTCAAGGACACAGACATGGAGCAGGACACACAGACCTGAGCAGCACACAGACTCAGGTGAAGAGCGGTCTGATACTGGAGTTGGAGCTGGAAAGGGGACAGATTGAGTGAGGCGTAAGAGTAGTAGGAGGTGTCAATGGGAGAGGATGGGAAAACATTTCTGAAACACATGATATGGGAGGATGGGAGGGCATTAGTATATTCTATGTTAGTAGTACCTTGAACCCTGTGCGTTCCTGTGTGCAGAATGGCGATCTGGGCGTGTGTGGACTTTGTGTTGACGAGGTTGCCATGGAGACAACTGCCGGAGGAGGGGCTCGTAACGGCACTGGTGGAGCGGTTGGTGCGGGCTGTGTAAAGCTTCCCAGCTCCCTCCTGGTGATGTGCCGCGGGACTGCATTGACTCTTTTGACTTCCCTCCTCCGAAGAGAAGAAGGAGGCGCTGGGCTGCTCCCAACAGCTTCCTCAGCCTCAGGTAACAGGACAAAATATATTGGTCTTTAAAGGTCCTATATTACGCAAAATTGACTACTGTGATCTTTAAGTTATATTATAATGCTGTTACCTCTTCCAAAACATACCTGGAGTTGTTTTGTTTCAATCATACATGTTTCAGTAACTCTTTATTATTAGTGTGTGTTATATCTCCAAAGCGCAAAGGGCATCACCTGTGATGTCATGTAGTAGTTTTCTAGTTAACAGCTCTTTAGAGAGACCTCTGTTTAGTAAAGATGAGTAATTCTAGGCCTTATAATCCAAATGATTCTAGTGAAGGTGTATGGAGTTTAAAAATACAGTGGAGCACTTCCTGTATTAGCACATGGCATCACAAGGTGGAACTGTTTTCAGAGTCACACCTTGAACTCAGCCTAAATATTCAGGGTTTGTATGTCTAAATTGTGTGAAATGAGACCACCACACAACTCCAGGTAGTGTTTGTGCTGAGAAACAACATTAACACAGAGATAAGAAAATAGTGTATATGGGGCCTTTAAAGTGCATATGATATATTGGTAGATAGTCCCTGTGCTAAATATTATCAGTTGCAGTTTGTGGCTAAAAAAGTTGAAAAGAAAAGTACAAAAATATAGGAAGTAGCGCGTTGTAAAACAGAATCCCTCTGCCTATGTCCCCAACACGGAGAACTCCATCCAAAAAGACAGGAGGGAAGACATTTTTTCTGACAGTTTAAACCCTTCATTTAACTAAAATAAAAGCTGTTATTATTATTATTCGTATAATATATTACCTTTACAGAACCCGTAATATATTATATTATACCTTGTATAATATGTTACCTATACGGAAGTAGTCACATCTGCTGCTTCTGGAGAATATAAACACCAAATCTATGTCTCCTTGCAGTTCAGACAGGAGAGAAGCTGTTTTCTTCTGCCCTCTGCAAAAAGGAATCCAATGAAATCACTTCTAAATGTTGTCCATTGGCTTTTATTAAAGTAGTTCACTTTTGTTTCAGGTCCTGGTTATTGTCTGAAGGCCTCATTTCATCAGAGGGAGATCTACTGTACTCCTCTTTCCACTGGGGAGTCAGAGGGAGCGGGCTACACCTTTCCTCCACTACACCTCCTCTATGCCAAACTATTTGCTTCTGCTGTGCTACTGCTATCTACAACTAACTCCAAATTACTCCAGCAATACGACTACGCACCTACCTCTCCACAGCCTTAAGCCTCCTCGCCTCTCACGTGTCTCTCCTCCACCCCAAATGCCCAGACCCACCTGTAAAAACCCATCATCCTCTCCTCTCCTGTCTCCAGTCACCCAAAACACCGTCTCTCGTCTAAGTTTAAACTGGGTTCTCCTCCGCGGCGAACAGATCGAGACCGGGGATCCATTTTGAAGCTTCTCCGATGAGACTCCGCCTTCAGGAGCCGTTAGCGCGTATTCACCCGTACCACACAGAAACCTGGACGCGAGTCGCACATCCTCCTGATCTTGTCGCGTTTTCTCTCCACGTTCA